>CAJVSB020000551.1:0-41302 GCA_911865555.2 Thlaspi arvense | reverse complement strand
GTGACAGTCCGCCACTACTTTTATTGATATACGGGCACATTTGTATATTTTAGTTTGTTGTTGTATTCTAGAAGCTCCATGTATCACTCAGTTTTACCTGACATATTTTGTACGGATAACAGTCTGTTATGATTTTTTATTCTGTTTCCAGCTTGGACAAACTTTGTCTGTCTTTCTGTTCTGTTTCGAGGCTTACTAGGATTGTGACCCAATCCTGGTGCCGGTCATGCTCCGGGTTGGGGTGTGACAGAAGGCTTTGCCGTTTGGCGGTTGGCCACCGTCGCACAGGAAGCGCCCTGGGTCCATCTGTGACTTTGATTCTAATTCTGGGATGCCAGGGGTCAACTGACGGACGGTTGGCCGCCGTACTGTGTGGGGAGTGCCCTGAGTCCAGATGGTTGGCGCCGTAGGTGCGAGGAGCGCCTTGGGTCCGATGATATGAGATATGTTGATTTAATTTCGGTACGGGATCCCAGTACATTATATGCTACACATTCTGTTCTGATACTTCGACAGTTGTTTATTTTATTTTCTGACTATGTTACCAGAGGCTATCATGTTTTGACAGATGAGATGATTATATATGTATTTCTGATGATACTTCGTTTAAATGTTGTGATGCATGTCACCTCATGTTTAGACAGTACTGGCATTCACTGAGTTTATACTCACCCCGTTATCCCCCATTTTTCCATATTTTGTTTTGTTTGGCCGCAGTTGCTTCTGGACGTGTCTGTCCGCCACTACTTTTATTGATGTACGGGCACATTTGTATATTTTAGTTTGTTGTTGTATTCTAGAAGCTCCATGTATCACTCAGTTTTACCTGACATATTTTGTACGGATAACAGTCTATTATGATATTTTATTACTGTTCCGGCTTGGACAAACTTTGTCTGTCCTTTCTGTTCTGTTTCGAGGCTTACTAGGATTGTGACTCAATCCTGGTGCCGGTCATACTCCTGGGTTGGGGTGGTGACATTTTAGGATGCAAATAGATCTGATAATTAATTTAAAACTAGATTCCACCAAAAAACCCGAATATGTACTTAGGTTTTTGTGTTCTAAACCATATCAGGAATGTTTAAGTCCTGAATTGATCAAATACATTGTATCCCGAACTTATTGTCTTGAATTGGCTCATATAACATGAAACCAGTCTAATTATTTCTTAAACCAACTATTAAACTACCAAACTGGTCTTGAATCGGTCACTAAAAGATTGAACCAACCATGAACTAGTCATAACATCACTAAACCGGACCTCAAACTCACTAAACAGATCATGAAATCCACTAAACAGGAAATAAACCTACTAAACTAGCCATGAAACTCACTGAACCGATCTTAAACCCACTGAACTGGTCTTAAGCCATTGACGATCATGTGAAACACACTGAGCTGACCATACCAGTATTGAACTGATCATTAAAAGCCCAAATCCCTTAATTTTATCATTGAACTAGCCAATTTATCCTTGAACTAGCAATTAACTTGGTGGTTTATTTATTAATTAATCTTATTCTACCTTGAACCAAAAATAAACTGGTCATTAATCCCTTTTATCGGCTAATTTTTTCATTTTCTCATATTTATCTAATTTATTATTTAAATACTGGTTTGGATCTAGGATCTAGATCCTACCTAACCCGAGAATCCAAAATGCTCGATTCCATTACTGGTTTGGCCCATTGGCTACAACCCAAACCCTTATTAGAAAATTCTAGCCTAGTTTCATCTGGGCTGGCCCACAGCCCTACCAATAACATAACCTAAACCTGAGCCATCAACAGAAACCTAGACCTGACCCAATCCACCCAGACTTTATATGAAATCAGGTCTCTTCTTGACCCGATTCCTACTAGTAACCCAAAAAATTGCAGAAAACATTGAATGAAAGAATTAAAACTTTCACTTCAAAATTTCTTGCAATTGATCCTCCTAGGTTGCTTGGAATGATTAGACGAAGGCAACAAAGAGATTAAATCAACTTTTAATTGGCTTAAATGGGAGAATCAAGCTTGAAAATGCTAGTAATGGCGGACGAATGGCAAACCCAAAATTAATCAAAAATTCGAGATAATGAGAGCTTATTTTCAAAAATTATGTTAGGTATTTGGTTCACCAGCCTTTGTAGCACATGATTCTAAAAGATTTTAACAAAAATGTTTGAATTAATTATGGAATTAAGGTTACAATTTGTGGATCTGAACATTACAGTAGTTCAAATTTTTTTTTTTTAGTAGTTTGGTCCCTGTATTATGATCCTCATGCGATTTGGTCCTGGCATTTTTGATTAAGTTTTGTTCAGACCCCTAAAATTTGTATTTCATTCAATCAAGCCTTTTACTATTCCAATTTAACCCCCAATTTCCTATTTCTTTGAATTACATCCTCAATATTTAAATTATTTTAATTAACCCCAAAATTTGGAGTATTATAATCTTCCTCTTTAAACAAAATTCGGTCCTTGAATTTGAATATCAGGAGAATAATTGACCTTATTTTTTTGAACAAATGGGGGTACTTTGAACACATCATTTCCTCTAACTCCCACGTCACTTCCTCTTTCGAGTGATGTCTCCATAATACCTTTACAGATGTTACCTCTTTAGTCCTCAATTTTTTAATATGTCAGTTGACAATGGCCTTTCATATGACAAGTCAGAATATAACTATACTTCATGCGGTGCTAAAACATGTGACGAATCAGGAAAATACTTCCAAAGCATGGATACATGGAATATAGGATGTCCCAAAAAAAAACTTAGATGGAAAGGCCGATTGATAAGCCACCACACTGACTTGACCCAATACCTCGAATGGAACAATGTAGCGAGGACTAAGTTTTCCTTTCTTTGTAAACCTGATGATACCCTCTAAGGGTGAAACTTTTAAGAACAAATGATCTCCCATTGCAAATTCAAGCTCCCTCCGGCGTTGATCAACATAAGCTTTTTGTCTGCTTGTAATATCCCTAAAATTTTTATTATTGTGGAAAATTGTAAATTCAAAGGACCAGGGTCGTGAGTGAACTAATTAAAAAGGTTAGGGGGTTCCTTCGCGAATTCTAGAAAAGTTAGGGGCCAATTTTGAAATTGTGCGGGTTAAATTGAAAGAAAACACAAAAGGAGAACCAAAACCAAAAGACAATTGAGTTCGGGGACTGATTTGGAAATAACTTAGGGACTGAATTATGACAAACTAAGACTGCAGGGACTGGATTGTGACAGACCCAAAAGCTTCGGTCGGTCGGCAATTAAAGAGTTCACACACAGAAATTCTTGCCAATCTGAGTAAGACAACTCTCCAACTCCAACTATAAAGGTGAAACTTGTGGTGTAGATTAGAGAAGGGTGATCAATTTGAGATTTGGATGAAAGAACACGAAGAATTCGAGCTTGGGAGGGCCGATGGGTTCGTTCGTGCCAGGGGCAAATTTCTGGGAAAATTTGGAGATTCGAGTAGGAAATTCCTCAATTAAAGCTTGGGAATCGCTTCCACGGCCTCAGAATTCTGGTTAGAAGCCTTCAAACTGGTTGGGTAAGTTGGATTTTGCTGGTTTTTCTGAATTTTGAGAGGTTGGGGGGGTTATAGACCCTAGATTTACGACCCGGGTTTTCGGGTAGAGAAGAAGGGACCCGGATGGGTCTAGGTCCCGTACAAGGTCGGCTTGCCCCGTTAGGCCTGGGATCGGCCTAGAAAGTAGTAAGCCCACGAGCCTTAGCCGCGGGCCAGCCCAGGCAAGGGCTGGGCTGGGCTGGGCTGAGTCAACTCACTGGGTTGACTCGGCCCAATGAGAAAAAAAAAGAAAAAAAAGAGGGTTAGGGTTTCTAGCTAGGTAAACCGACCCACATTGACCGGAGGGTTGACCGGCCGGTTCAGGGCCTTTTAGGCCGGGTCCTGGTTTAGGGAGTTGAGGGCTATTAGACTAGGGGACTTTGGGAAGTTTTAGGTGGCCGGCTCAGGGTAAAATCGACCGGTTTAGTGTGGCTACCTTTGGGCGATTGGTTCACAGGGTTTTTGGCCGGTTCTTGGGGAGGTTGAACCGGTTCTTGGTTTAACATGATGAAACCTAGCCAGCTATAAAATTTGGTGATGTTTGGGTGTCTGGTTCGAGGTGAATCGGGCTCGGTTTAGTATGCCAATACTTGGAAATAGGGGTTTTTGGCCGGTTCAAGGCCGGTTTAAGGGGTTTTTGGCCAGTTCAAGGTGGTTCTTGGGGTTTTTGGGCCTTTTGAGTTCGATTTTAAGGGTTTCGTGACTGGTTCAGTTCGGCTTGGAGTAGTTTTAGACTAGTATGAGTTGGTTCTGGGGTTTTCGGAGGTCAGTTTACTATGGTTCGAAGATCGTGGAGGTTGTTTCTTTATGGATGAAGGTCGAGGAGTAGAATCGATGAATGTTTGTGAGTTACAGGGGTCTTAAGGTGGGTTAGTGGTGTCTCGAGATGCATGTCAAGAGCCTGGACATAGGAGAAGTCCTGGGCCTTTTTTGAAGGAAATTCGATTTCAATTCTGACTTATGATTTGGTGATTGTAGATACTCTAGAGGAGGTCCGCTTCGACCACTGACTTGTCTGCTTGAGATTCAGTGCCCGATTTTGACATGTCCGGTGAGTGACAATACTCTCTGTACATGTGTTTACATTTTGCTTTTCTATTAAATTCTGTGTTTTGATTTCTGAAATGTGGTATTTATTCCGGAACATGAATTTATCTGTTTCAAATTATGATAAGTTTGAAATTATTTATGTAATTAATTTCATACCTACTTCAATGATGCATGCACTTCTTTTACAACTAAATCTGTCTAGAGTTTGATGTGATTCTGGTTCTAATACGGGGTGCTAAGGACTCAGCCAACAGACGGTGTGTTGCCGTAGCGTGCGGGGAGTGCCCTAGGCCCAAATATGTGATAAGTGTGACTCTAATTCTGGTTCGGGTTCTGTCACAAGATCTTAATGCGACAAATATGAGATATGTGACTCTGATTTTGATACAGGATGCAAGGAGCTCAGCCGGCGGACGGTTGGCCGCCGTAGCGTGCGGGGAGTGCCCTATGTCCACCTGTGACTCTGACTTTGATACGGGACGCCAGGGGCTCAGCTGGCGGACAGTGGGTCGCCGTAGCGTGTAGGGAGTGCCTAGGTCCATATGTGATTCCGATTCTGATATGAAATGCAGGGGCTCAGCTGGCAGACGGTGGGTTACCGTGGTGTACGGGGAGTGCCCTGCATTCATATGTGGCTTTATTTATGATATGTGATATGTGATACGTTCTGATACTCTGACAGATTTCTGACTTTCCGATTCTGATTGTGCATATATAAAATACATGTGTTATCTAAGGCAAATGTGATTTTTCATAAACGGTGTATTTATTTGGACATGACGCTTGTGTTGGAATGGTTACGATTCCTGTCCCGGCATGTGTAGAGTAGTACTGTTATTCATTGAGTTTTGTACTCACCCTTTTTCCCCCCTCCAGATTTTGGTTCTGATTGGCAGCGGTAGCTCCAGCGTCACTTTCGTTGCCGCTACACTGACTTAATTGTACGGGCACTTTCTGTATATTTACTTTTGTACTCTAGACACTCCATGTATCATTCAAATATGTTTTGATATATATATATATATATATAGTGATGATTATCCTGAGACTATATCTTTCTGTTGTTGGAGTTTGAGACTTACTAGGGTTGGTACGCCAATCCTGGTGTCGGTCGCACTCCCGGGAAGGGGGCGTGACACTGCTCTGAGTGGCTTAATAACCCTACTTGATTAATTAAACTTTGTCCATCAAGTCCTGTACCAAATCTGGACCTAAAATCTTAGCTTCCCGATTTCAAACCATCCCATCGAAGATTTGTAGTGCCACCCATGCAATGCCTTGAAGGATGCTCTCTATATACTCGCCTAGTAACTGTTATTATAAGCAAACTTTATTAATGGCAAATACTGACTCCAATTACCATCGAAATCCATGACATGAGCTCATAGCATGTCTTCTAAAATTTGAATCGTCCTCTCAGACTATCCATTGGTCTGAGGGTAAAAAGCCGTACTGAGATCCAATTGAGTGCCTAGTCTTTCATGAAGAGCCTTACAAACTCTATATGTAAACTGAGATCCTCGATTCAAGATGATAGACACATGTACCCCGCGAAGTCTCGCTATCTTATCTATATTCAACTCAACATATCAAGGAGCTTCATATGTCATCTTCACGAGAAGGAAGTGGGTTGACTTAGTCAATCGATCCACTATCACCCAAATAGAGTCAAACCTTCTGAGTATGTGAGGCAATTCTGTAACAAAATCCATAGTGATCATCTCCCACTTCTACTCTGGTATCTCAATTTGCTGCAGTAATCTAGCCAGCCTCTAATGCTCAACTTTCACCTGCTAACAAGTCAAGCATCGAGGCACAAAATCCACAACATCCCATTTCATACCTTTCGACCAATACAATTACTTTAAATCCTAATACATCTTGGTGGAACTGGGATGTACGGTATACTTAAAGCTATGAGCTTTTTCCTAGATCACTCGCCTCAAATCACCGACATCTGTAAGACAAATATGAGCACTACATCTCAAAACTCCGTCAATGTCAATCTTGAACTCCATGCATCTCCCTGTTTGAACTGCTTCCTTAATCTTCAATAGCTTAACATCTTTATCTTGACTTGTTTTGATCAGCTCCAGTAGGGACATCTCAGCCTACACACGATCTAATGATACTCCAAATTAACCTATTTGGAGTTGTATACCTCCTTACTTTAATCCATGTAGCTCGCTTATCAATAGCATCTAACTAAAGCGATGTGAGCCAAACTTATCCTGAACTTCCTGCTTAAGGCATTGACAATTACATTGGCATTGCTGGGTTAATACAAGATAGTACATTCATAATCCTTAAACAATTCCATCCATCTCCTCTACTTGAGATTCAAATCTTTCTACTGAAAAATGTACTTCAAACTTTTGTGGTCGGTTTAGATCTCGCAAGGTTCTCTATACAAATAATGTCTCTAAATTTTCAGTGCAGACATAATCGTCGCCAATTCTAAGTCGTGATTGGGGTAGTTTTGCTCGTACTTCTTAAGCTATCTAGATATGTAAGCTATAACATGGTCATTCTGTATTAATACACATCCTAGACCAAATCTAAAAACATTACAGTAAGCCAAAAAACCTCTTGACTCTGAAGGTAATGTTAAAACTAGTGCAAAGGTCAGATGGTCTTTAAGTTCCTAAAAACTCTTTTCAAGGCATCACACCATTGAAACTTTGTATTCTTTTATTTCAATCGGGTTAGAGGTGCAGCAATCTTGGAGAAATCCCTTACAAATCAACAGTAATATCCAACCAAGCCAAAAAAGTTACAAATCTTAGTAACAAACTTAGGTGTTGGCCACTGTTATATTGCCTTAATCTTGCTTTCATCAATCATGATCCCTTCCTTGGAAACCACATGTCCAAGGAAAGCCACTGTATCTAGCTAGAACTTGTACTTGAAAAATTTTGAATAGAAACGATGCTCCCTCAAAGTTTGTAATGCCTCTTGTAAATGTGATTGGTGCTCCTTCCTGCTCTTGGAATACACTAAGATGCCATTGATGAAAACAATCACGAATTGATCTAGGAATGATTTAGACACTCGATTTATTAGATCCATAAAAGTAGCTGAAGCATTTGTCAAACCAAAAGACATACCCAAGAACTTATAATGTCTATATCTAGTCTGAAAAGCAGTCTTCAGAATATTATCGGGTCTAATACTCAATTGATGATACCCTGATCATAAGTCTATCTTTGAGAAACATGTCACCCCTTGAAGCTGATCAAACAAATCATCTATCCAGGGCAACGAATATTGATTACGGACTGTCACCTTAATGAGTTGCCAGTAATCTATATATAGCCGCATACTTTTATCCTTTTTCTTTACAAACAACACTAAAGCACCCTAGGGAGAAGTGCTCGGCCAGATGAAACCCTTGTTAAGAAAATATTGCAATTGTTCTTTTAATTCCTTAAGTTCTATAGGTGCCATACGGTAAGGAGGGATAGAGATTGTTTGTGTGTTAGGAGCTAAATCAATACAAAATTTAATCTCTCGCTCAGGAGAAATACCAAACAATTCCTCAGGAAACACATCAGTAAACTCATGACGGGAATTGAACTTATGTTGGGTTCTGAGGCTCGGTTATCTCTAATCAAAGCTAATAATCCCTGACATCCTTAAGATAACAATCGTCTAGCCCTCATATAAGAAATCATTCCAGCCAAGGCTACGTTATAATTGCCCTGAAATATGAGTGGCAGTTCACTAGGTGCCTCAAACTTCACTACCTTGTATGATAGTGCAAGATGGAAAAATAAGAGGCCAACCAATCCATACTCAGTATCACATCAAAGTTAATAATATCTAGGACAATCAAGGATCACATCTCTTTGTAGCAAGCTTGGTGCATTTGACTTATATGCTCCAACTTGAGAGGGAGTTTGGAATAGTTAGTATAGTTAGTCTTATGTTAGGTTAGTCTTTAATCCCACATCGAATAATGTGATAGTTAGTTTTTGGTTTTGAAGTGTATATATACATGTACCAATAAGGTGATTAATAAAATTATAATTTTTCCTTCTTTCTATGTTTTCATAGTGTGCATTGTTCATTAATCCACTTATGTTTCATTTTGCTCCCTCCAGAGAAAAGGGCAAATTATTGGGTCATTTTAATGGGAAAAAAAATGAAATTTCACCCCTTACTAGGGAGAATTATATGCAACAATACCTGCAGAATGCCACACCACCTTATCTCTTTCATGTCCACACCATACGTCAACTTGTCAGGAGCATGTGAGAAACCTTATCATACTTGTAGGAAAATGATTTATACAGGAGTATTTCATTCCTGAAGCCCATGTTGAAAGTACTAAATGTGATTGTTAGATTGTTAACGGCCACAGGTTCCAATTGGTAAAACCCCTAAGGTGAGTGTCGTGTGTACCCACAACTTCAACTTTGGTGCTAGAAATTAGGCTTGTAATTTTTTTGTACGTCTTAATTTAAAATGCAAAATCTTTCTCATCATGGAGAAAATATTGTATGCCCTCCTAGTCTTCAGGCTGGCAAGCAATAGAATGTTTATTTGCAGTTAGGTTCATTTTTTACCCTGCAAGATGTATATAAACCCTAAGTTTCATAGAAGGGGATTTATTTTTCCTGCAAGAATGGAAAACCATGCTCTATAGGTAACTAAAAACCACATTTGAATCCCAAAAGCTTTGACTTCACTCCCGGAGTGTATACAGTTTCTCAGGAATCTCAAGGTCACATATAGATACATATATTTCTAAAGAAGAGCTGACTAATAACCATAAGCAACAGCCTGAACTCTACAAGTTAAAACTAGCTCTAGATCATAGTTACCTGTTTCGCGGTATGGTATCACTACAAGAAATAGGGGAAATACCAACGCAATTTACCGACGCAAGTCATTTTCGTCGGAATACAGACAACATTTTCGACGCATTTATTGCGTCGGTAATTTACCGACGCTGTATCGACGCAAAATGTCGTCAAAAATATTACCGATGAAAAAATTTCGTCGATAAAAATTAATCGTATATTACAACACAAAACATGCATCGGTAATTAATGAAAAAAAAAAATTACCGACACAAAGTCATGTGTCGGTAATACATAACAAAAAGAAAAAAAGTATTACCGACGCAAAGTAGTGCATCAGTAACAAATGAAAAAAAGAAAAAAATGTTATCGACACAAAGCCATGCATCGGTAATAAATAAAAAGAAGAATAAAAAAATTAACGACGCAAAGCTATGCGTCCGTAATAAATAAAAAAAAAGAAAATAAATATTACTGACGCAAAGTTATGCGTCGGTAAAAAAAAAAAAAAAAATTATTACCGATGCATATCCTGCGTCGGTAATAAATTAAAAAAAGAAAAAAAATATTGCCGACGCATGACATGCGTCG
Source organism: Thlaspi arvense (assembly GCA_911865555.2). Classification (NCBI taxonomy): domain Eukaryota; kingdom Viridiplantae; phylum Streptophyta; class Magnoliopsida; order Brassicales; family Brassicaceae; genus Thlaspi; species Thlaspi arvense. The sequence goes on along the minus strand of CAJVSB020000551.1, from coordinate 31,295 downwards.
GTAAAAAAAAAAAAAGAAAAAAAATATTACCGACACAAATTTGCGTCAGTAATTTGAAATTGTTCACCGGTATGGGCGGCAACACGAATTCTGAGGCACGTTGTACAAGAAATTACTAACGCACTTTACCGACACAGTGCGTCGGTAATTCTCGTATATATCCTACTCGGCCCCGACCCCCCGGCTACCTTGCTCTCTATTCTCTGTTCTCTCTCCCTTTGCTCTTTGTTTTCTCTCTGTGTTTTGCCCCGTCGCCGCCACCTCGCGGCACGCCGCTGCCCCGCTGCACGCCGCTACCACACCGCTGCACGCCGCCGCCACACTGCACCACACTGGTACGATCAATCTATCCCATTTGTTTAATTTTATATAATGAATGCAATAATTGTGTACATGTTTATGTATACATGCGTGATTGCGTATATATTATGTTTTTATGTTGTTTTTTTTTTTTTAACATTTTATTATTATTTTTTTTATTGTTTATTGAATGGGCCAAGGCCCTGCCAAGCCTTGCAGTCCAGCTGGGCCGGCCTAGCAGCCCAGTAGGGCACTGGGCGGCCCGGCCTTGTAGCACAGCAGACAGGGCTGTTGGGCAGGCCTAGCGACTAGGTCGGCCTAGCCCATTAATTATTTAAAATATTAATTAATTTAAATATTTAAAATATTCAATAAATAGTATTAATTTAAAATATTATTAGAAACAATAAAATATTAATGTAAAATATTATTAATAAAATCTAATAAATAATATAAATTTAAAATATTGTTAACAAAGCCCTATAAACTATTATTAATAAAATAAAAATTAACAAAATCTAATATAATTGTATTAATTTAAACTACTATATAAAAAAATAAAATAATAATGTAAAATATTATTAACAAAATCTAATAAATAGTATTAATTTAAACTATTTTTTAATAAAATAAAAGATTAATTTATAATATTGTTAACAAAGCCCAATAAACTTTATTAAATTAATAAAATTTAACAAATTGCACTAGAGAGTAATAATGTAAACTATTGTTTTAAAAAATAAAATATAAAAGTAAAATATTATTAACAAAAACCAAATAAATAATATCAATTTAAACTATTTTTTCCTAAAATAAAAGATTAATTTAAAATATTGTTAACAAAGCCCCAATAAACTATTATTAATAAAATAAAATTTAACAAAGTCTACTAGAGAGTATTAATTTAAACTATTATTTATAAAAATAATATATGAATTTAAAATATTATTAACAAATCCAATATAATAGTATGAATTTAAACTATTATGTTAAAAAATAAAATATTTATTTAAAATATTATTAACAAAGGCCCAATAATAGTATTAATTTAAACAATTATACAGAAAAATAAAATAGTAATTTAAAATATTATTAACATATTTTTTAAACAAAGAAAATAAACTAATGAAATAAAATGTTATTAGAATATTGTTTAATGAAGTATTTTAAAAAATTATGCTAGTTTAACACATTAAAATTGTATAAAGAATTGAAATAATATTTTAATTATTTATTTAATGACACCTGAAATATATTTTAAGCATATGCATTAATAAATATTATAACTACAAATTTAATGAATTAAAAGTTAAAATTAAAAATATTATTTAATCATTAAAGAGATATCTTGAAAGTAATATTTAATAAGCCTTGTAATTATCGTAAATCAAAGTAAATGACATAAACTCATATTAATCGTAAATTTTTGGAAATGTGTTATATTTAAGTAGTTATATATGTAATTTGATTAAAATAAAATTTTGAACGTTATAACAAATAGAACATATTTTTGTTGTTTATTCATAAATATGGAAATTCCAAAACATCGTCGGTGGATGTATAGTAGGTTTCACGCGGGTAGAAAGGGATTGAAACTGGAATTTGTGAATGGTGTTAATGAGTTTCTCTTGTGTATTTGCCAACAATCGGAATTCATAAGAGAGAAGATGTTTCGATGTCCTTGTTGTAAATGTAAATGTTTGAAGTATTTAGAACCTAATACAGTTAAGATTCATCTTTGTCAAAAGGGATTTATGGAAGGGTATTGGTATTGGACTTATCATGGAGAGGAGCGTAATGTTGAAATAAGTAGGGCTTATGATGTTAGTGATTCTCCGAATAATCAACCTGACAATTTAAATAGATATCAGGAGATGATACATGATTCTAGTAGGCCTGATTATTATGCTCATTTTGAGCAAAGAATAGAGGATGCTCCTAATGTTGATACTCAAAAATTTTTTGACTTACTGAATGCAGCAAATAGACCATTATGGCAGGGGTCTCGTCATTCTGAATTGTCTGTTGCAACTAGAATAATAAGCATCAAGTCTGATTAGAATGTTGCGCAGCAGTGTGTTGATTCAATGGTTGAGCTTATGTGTAAAACGAATCCTTATTAGGATATTCATATATCGAGATCTTATTACGAGGTTAAAAAATTGGTGTCAAAGTTAGGGTTGCAAGCTATGAAAATTGATTGTTGTGAGAATGGTTGTATGTTGTACTACAAAGATGACATTGATGAACTTTCATGTAAATTTTGTCAGAAACCAAGATATCGACCACGTAGAGTAGGAAATGGAAATTTCAAAAATGTGGCAGTAAAGTCGATGCATTGTTTGCCACTTATTCCAAGATTGCAAAGGTTGTATGCATCAATGAGTTCTTCACCTCATATGAGATGGCACTATGAAAATAGGCGACCTCGGGGTGTTTTGAGTCATCCATCAGATGGGGAAGCATGGAAGCACTTTGATAGAGTATATCCTGACTTTGCAATTGAGCCTCGAAATATAAGGCTTGGATTATGTTCTGATGGTTTTCCTCCATTTAGTCAGTCGTCCAAGTCATATTTTTATTGGCCTATAATTGTCACTCCTTATAATCTTCCACCAGAAATGTATATGACAAAACCTTACATATTTTTGACATGTATTATACCTAGACCAAAAAATCCCAAAAGCTTAATTGATGTTTATTTGCAGCCTTTGGTTGATGAATTGAAGTTGTTATGGCATGTAGGTGTTTTGACATATGATGTTTGTACAAAACAAAATTTTATGTTGCGTGCAACTATAATTTGGACAATCAATGACTTTCCTGCATATAGAATGTTGTCTGCGTGAATGACTGCGGGTAAATTAGCTTGCCCTTGTTGTATGGAGAAAACAAAAGCTTTTACTCTAAAGTATGGTGGTAAGAATTCATGGTTTGACTGTCATCGTCAATTTTGCCATGTGGTCATGTATTTGGAGGAATAAAAGAGATTTTACAAAGAATAGGTTTAAAACTGATGAGCCGCCACCTAGACTATCTAGTGAACAATTGTGGGATAAAGTTTGCTCTTTTCTCAAAGTGGCTGAGCATGGTCGATCTAGATTACCGGGATACGGGGTATACCATAATTGGACTAAGTAGAGTATATTTTAGGAGCTTCCGTATTGAAAAATGCTTTTGATTAGGCATAATCTTGATGTGATGCATGTTAAAAAAAATGCTTTTGATAATATCTTTTAGACTTTAATGGATATCAAATTGAAAACAAAAGATAATATCAAAGCAAGGATTGACTTGGCACAGATTTGTAGGCGGCGGGATATGGAACTTGTCACGTTGCCTAATGGGAAAATTGTGAAATCAAAAGCAAAGTACACTTTAACTGTTGATGAAAGGAGAGCTGTATGCAATTGGGTTAGAGAATTGAAAATGCCAAGTGGATTTACTTCTAATTTGGCAAGGTGTTTTCATCCACAAACAAGTAATGTACATGGAATGAAAAGTTATGATTGTCATATATTTATGGAGTGTCTAATTCCGATTGCTTTCGATTTTTTACCTGATGCTGTGTGGAAACCTCTTACCAAATTAAATCAGTTTTTTAAGGATTTATACTCTGCTACACTTAGAGATGAGGATTTATTGCAATTAGAGCAAAATATTCCAGTAATATTGTGTAAACTTGAAAGAATTTTTCCACCAGCATTATTTGATTCAATGGAGCATCTAATTGTACACCTTCTATATGAGCCCAAAGTTGGAGGACCTATTCAATACAGATGAATGTATCCATTTGAAAGGTAATGGTCTTGGTCCAATTTTTTTTTTGGTATATTCGTGATATAATTGTAAAGAATAATACTATTTAATGTTTTGGTTTATATTTTACAGTGCATGGGAGAGTTCAAAAGATCTGTAAAGAATAAAGCACGAGTTGAGGGTTCCATATGTGCGCAATACTTGGCTCGTGAAACTTCGCATTTCACTTCATACTATTTTGAGGCCAGCGTGTTGTCATCTAAAATGAGACTGCCTCGAAATGATGATAGTGGTGTGCGCAGTGGTCTCCCAACGCTCTCAACTTTTAATCAACCTGGTCGTAGTTCTAGAGCTTGTGCAAATAGATATCTGTCAAAACAAGAGATGTATTCTACAACTTTGCACGTTCTTCTAAATTGCAATGAAGTACAACCATTTATTGAGTAAGTTTTACTTCAATATTATTCGAGTTATTTTTATAACATTTATAGGTTGATCAATAATGTAGTGTTTTTTATTTTTTTATTTGTAGTTTTTTTTTTACATTTGAATGGCGTAAGTCAAGAAAATGCTGGGTCACGGATTCAAAATGAATTTCCCACCTGGTTTAAGACTTACGTAAGTATATCATTTACACGTGAGTTATGATATTATTACTTTATGTAGTTAACTTTATCAATATATTATAAATAGGTACACGATCCTGCCAATGGTGTCACAAATCCGCACTTACGTGATTTAGCATTGGGGCCAAATTTAAGTGTGAGATCGTACCACAAGTATTTTGTGAATGGTTATAAGTTCCACACAGATAAATACTCCCGAGGAAGGAAAACTATTAATAGTGGTGTACGTGTAAAAGGTGTTAATAGTGTGGGAGAAATTGAATATTATGGTGTCCTTCTAGAAGTTATAGAATTGGAATATCCACGCGAACTTATAAAAAAGGTGGTTTTGTTTTTGTGTAAATAGTTTGATCCAAGAAGACTTCGTGGTACAAGAGTTTATCCCCTTTATAACATTGTTGAGGTTAATTGCAGTAGAGAATATAATCAATATGATCCGTTCATCATTACTTAAAATGCTAGACAAGTTTATTATATTCCTTATCCAGCCATTCAAAGGGACAAGGCCCATTGGTGGGTGGTTATGAAAACAAAACCAACCGGGCGAATAGAAATTGAGAATATAAGTGCTAAAGAAGTTTATCAAGAAGGGTCTATGTCTCATGTAATGCCTGTAATTGATGTCGATCCATTAGATGGATTGCGTCATGAAGCAGGATTATACGATGAGATTGATCCAGGACAGTTGGATCAAGAACGACTGACAGAAGATGATCAACACGAAAATGAAGATGAGGAGGAAGAATTCATTGAATACGATGATGACACTGAACCATCGGGAGATTATGAGGAAGAAGAGGAGAATGATGAAGAGGTGGTGAATGAGGATGATCAAAGTTGTTCAGATTGAATTGTTGTATTTTTGTTTTTGTATGTTTTCCGACAATGTATTTTCTACTATATTTTTGAGTTATTAATATGTTTTTTTCATTGTATAATAATTTGTTTCTTTTCTTAATTTTGGAACTATAGAGGTTATTAAAAAACAAATTAATAAATTATATAATAATTTAAAATAAGTTAAGTAATACTTCATTCTATCTTATGTAATTTTAAGAAAAAAATTATATTTATATATATATATATATATCTATCAATGTAGATGGATTCTGAGCGTAGACCTGATAAGGGTAAGGGGATAGATACTAGCTGCTCGAAGAAGTGGCGCGATCATCCTGTACACGACCCATCAGGCCCCTTGCCGCCAGTTAGTATCAGGGAGCCCCATGATCCTACCCGTGCCTATTATGATTACAGGGCTCCACATTCTCAGTATGTGTCGCGGCCTCCTCAGTTCATGCTTACTCCTGGATACGTGCCGATTCCATCGACTGCTAGAGGCCCTACTTCACCAGCATCTACCTATAGTGCGGCTGCCTCTACTGATAGCACTACTCCTTCGGTTCCCATACCAGATTCTTCTCCGTCCAACCCTGCTCGAGTCAGATCATCTAGCACATGTTGTAGCACTTCTGGGAAGACGCTGATCAGGCCCATTGGTGACGTCAGGTAAGTATTATTCAAAAAATTTTAATAAATATTTTTTAATGCATCAAATATCAGTATTAATTTTAACATAGTTTTGCTGTTGTAGATTTCATCATTCGACGGCTGTTGCTCATGCCATCACAGTGGTCATTCGGGCGAAGTTCACGTCGTGTTATTCCACATGGAGGACAGTTCCTCGTGATTTGTGGTTTGATGAGTTTTGAGTTCGTATTTCAATGCAGTCATAATTAAATATTTTTTTATATGTAATATTAATTGATATTTTATTAACAGTTTATTTCTGTCTTCATGCAGAAATATTGTACATGGGATCCATGAGACAAGCCAGCCATTAGATGGATATTTAGTACTTGTGGATTTCATAGAGTTTCTGAAATGCTTAGAGATGCCCGGATTAGAGGTAGGCCAGACTGGATCCCGCCTTCTGTGTGGGAGGAGCTTCAAGCTTATTGGAGAGGAGAGAGGTTTACGAGGATAAGCTCCTAGAATAAGGGGAACCGCTGTTTCGGAAAAAGGCGGTTCTCTCCACACGGGAGGCTCTATTCCACCCCTCGAGCATGCTATGAGGATGGTAAGTCTTGTACATAAGTTTTATTATTATCTCATAATTATAAATAATAACAAAATTTTTATTATGCATTATTGTAGGAAAAAAAGACCGGGAGGACTCCCCATTTTTTTGAGATCTTTAAGCATACACATGTTAAGAAGAAAGATGGTGAGGAGGTGTAGGTGAACCAGCGATCGGAGAAGACTTATGTAAGTAAATTTTATTTAATATCTTTATTAAATTTTATGTAAGCATAAATATTATTTATTAACTTTTATAATTAACATTTTTAATTATTAAACTTATTTTATGATATACTTTGTGTATGTAGGCTGACTTCTAGGCTGCCCGATCCTCCCAGTCAACACCCGAGGAGACGTCTACTCCAGAGTCTCAGTGGATAGCAAACACTCAGCTGTGGGAGAAGTGCGCTGGGGGGAGAGCCTTCGGCCGTGTATACAGTCTTGGATGGCAGAGTTCTTCTCAATCAGTCCATTATCCTCCATCCGACAGTGCGGATTAGTCGGTGAGATCGGAGGTGCAAACTCTCCGTCAGGAGAATAAGGAGCTACAGGAAAAGGTGGGGAGCATGGAGCTTACCCTTCATCACCTGATTAAGGTGGTTGAAGGGATGAGGAGCACACCACCTGATCAGCCATGCCCTCCGGCGCCTGCTCACGATTTTAACTCCTTTGCATCTTAGTCGGGTGATGGCGGCTGTCGGGAGTGATTTTTCTTTTTTTGAGATTTTGTTTTATGTATATGTTTAGTGACACTCTATTTTATATTTATAATAAGATATTTTTAATATTATTTATACACATGTTATTTCAATTTTATAAAATGTCTTAAATAAATTATCATTAAATATATATTTCAAAAATTTTTAAAATTAATATTAAAAATTAAATAATAATAAGAATTTATTAATTAATACTAAAAAATAATTAAATAATTAATAATACTAATAACAATTTAATATTTAATAATAAACCAATTTAATATTTAATAATTAAAAAAATAAATATAAATTCATTTCCGACTCATCAAATTGCGTCGGAAATTTCCTTCAGTAAATTCCGACACAATTTATGGCCCAATTTTTGTCGAAAATTTCCGACGCAAAATTTTTCACGTTGGTAAATTTTTTCCGACAGCCATATTTCCGATGAAAGCTTTTGCGTCGATTTTTGTATCGGTAACACTATTTCTGACGCAATTTTCTGTCTTACCAACGCATTTTTTGCGTCAGTAATTCGCCATTTTCTTGTAGTGTATGGAATGCATGATGGGTATGGGTACATGATTCAGCACTTACTTTGGAGTAGGGTACAGGAGGGTAGGCTTATTCGAAATGCTATTTTGGGATGTGGTATGGTTAGGAGTTACAGTATGGATCATTCACAATCCTTGGGGTAGCCAAATATGGTGTTAATATTAACAGAAAATAGATAGAGCAGATTGAATAACTAATAATGATATTAAATTACGTAATGAATGTACCAAGAAAAAGACTAAAAGAAAGAACAAGGGAAAAGCCTCACCTTGAGGCCCCAGAACAAGAGTTTGAGAATAACTTTTTTGATAGCTGCCAGCTGATTTGATATTCTTTATCCAGGAAAAAGGATTCAATAAGGAAAACTGACAATTTTGTAAAACCAGATTGCTATATTCAATAAAATTGATAACCTAACCTTGAGAGCAAGTGCAATGGCCATCCCTACAATGAATAGGAAGGGTGGCATAACAAAACCAGCAAGATTGCAGCCATTCCGGGGTGCATGTGCAATCACCGGCCATTCTCCTCCAGCATCATCTACTAAAATCATCAGCTGCAGTTCACATGCTATTTAACTTAGTCTTTGTGGTCTGGTAATCCTTACATGCCAGTATTACAATTTATAACTAAAAGGTGACAGTGTTAGGAGGAAGTGTATTAATCAGCCATTTGAATTATTGAAACTGCTAATTCATAAATGATTTTTTTTTTTTAAAGTGATAATCCATTAAAGATGATGTCATGGATGTTGTACAAGGGCTTCTGTAGGGAAAAAAATCTAGTCAATGAGGCTTGGCAATTTGCTAACTCAACCGAGCAGCATAATGACTTTCAGAATCTTTAGACGGAACTAAAATAAAAAAGAAATAAAAAAAGGAAAGCAGCCGCTGTCGTATTAGTTCATGTATTAGTTCATAAAAAGTGACAGAATAAAGTTGCGAAGTGATGTGGCAAAGTTTTAAGAAACCGTTTTTCACCTCATACGGGCGTATGCCACCACATTAACTTGAATCCAAGTAGGATGAGGAAGGGTCGATCCGAACCGATATCCACCATCCCGCGAATACCCGTGTCCAACTGACCCGACCCGTATGCCACCTGTACCAGTAAAAAAAAAAAAAGCCAAAATCTACTTTTATTGTAAGTCTTGATGAACCTAAAAACCAAGTTCTGTAAAGATGAAATGTCTTTCTACGCCTAATGTTGTCTGCTGGGTAAGACAAGTCAGGTCGGGTGAGTGAAATTTACTGCTATTAAATGCCAAGCAATTAAGATCGAAGATTTCAGTTGCTTTCATCGAAATTAGCGTAAGGGGATAGAATAGTTTACATACGGTAGGAACATAACAATTAGAAAGGGCACAAGCAATAGCAGATTCATGTTGTACATTTGAATAGCGATGCCTGGAAATATAGCCGAAAGAGCAATATGGAGAGAGACACGTAGGGCGACAGTGAGGCCTCTGAAAATATCGAGTGAGACGACGCGCTTTCTGTCACTCTGGAGCTGATTTTTCTTTTGTTCTTCTTCATGCAGTTCGCGGGGTTCCAAAGCAACTAAGCGATGCTGCTAATCATCGCATTTGATGTCCGTCATGCCTCTATGCTCGCTCTCTCTGAGCTCTGTGTGGAGTCAGATCACGGAGCCCGTGAATAATCTCCGAGAATTCAACAATATAAAAACGGGTCAATGATGGGATAATTCGATGGATACAGAAATGTGGAAGTAGTCATTTTCGTGTCCAAATGCGAGTGACGTTACTGACGTTGGATAGGAGGTGTTGGGGATTGTAATAATAATTGGATTTCGGAATGCTAGGCTTTTGATTAAAAAAAAAAAGGATCTTTTTAGAAAGTTGATAAGAATTTAATTAAAAAATATAGATGGATTTTTTCCCCACAGTGTGCCTTTTTATCATGAAATTTATTTACGAAAAGAAAAGCGGTTAATTCTCTATGCTTTTTATAATAATTTTATAAAAATGTTGATTATTTAAAAAATGATACAGTAGTGTTTACAACGAAACGGGACTATCAGAACAAAGGCTTGAACTGTTAATATTCTGGTCATGGAATAATTTTGAATCAGGAAGTTTAGAACCCTGAACTCCCTTGGAATCAAATTATACTAAATTTCATAAATTAAGACCGATAACCCAAATCGAGTCTAGGAATCCGTTAAACTGAATGTGACATTAAATTAAATAAAATAACGTCATTTTATAGAATTTTTGCAAAAGACAAACTGTGAAGCATCCTGACTTATCAAGAAGTATAAAAGGAAAAGGAATCGCAATTAAGGAAAGATATAGACAACTCAAGGAAAATAGTCATTGAGAAATTTTTTTGTTTAATAATAGAGAGTAAGGACATTCAGGTTAGGGATCGTGATGATGAATTGCTGTGTAAATATTCCTCCTCTTTTGCTAAACAAGTATGATAACGAGTTGCAAACTTTTAATTTGTATTTTTATTTATATTTTTTATTGTTATTTATATTTTATATAAGAGTTTTTAATTTTACTTGTTATTTATAGTTTTTTTAATTACATAAGTTAAATTACAGCTATTGTGAAAATCACCATTGGATATTTGATTTTAGTACTTTTCAATTTTATTTTTTTAGAATTTTGGTACGAAAACGGAAAACTGAAAGTATAATTAAAAATATTAGTTTTTTGAGAATATAATTTTATTAATTTGTTTGGACTTTTTTTCTTTTTTTTGGTTCTTTTTTAATTAGCATTCAAGGAAATCATGTTAAATATAGAGAGAAATAATTAAAAACAATTTTTTTATTTTCTATATTTATGTGTAAATTTTTTTAGGAAATCAGATTAAAAAGTTTTTTTTTTTAAAATCTAAACAATACATCAAGTTAAGAATTTTCCTTTCATAATGTAAAATTCTAAATGAATTAAAAATTTCACCAAATTAAGCACATATAATATATTTCTTATATAACCGAGTCTTTATAATTCATTCCCGGTCGTAAAACAATTAAAAATGTTTTTGAAAAAGTATTTTTAAAACAATGAAAAATGCTTGGGAGAGGTAGCTATGTCACTGTACAAAAAGTTCATGCCCTTCTTTCTCTCTTGAGACATAAAAAGAAAAGAGAATCCCCAATGGGATCCTTCGCAAGGATAAGAAAAGGACATGCAACAAGCACCCGCAAAATCCAGTTCAGGACCTGGTTTTCATCAGTTATCCCAGGGAGCATGCAAATTTGACACACAGGAATTCAGCCTGGATATATGCAACCCAATTTTCCCAGCAAATTTTCCAATGAATTTCTTTCCTCTTTCTTTTGACCAAGGAATAAGATGTCTAACTAAAAGCATTTACATTCTAGTTAGATAAGGATTAAAATGGCTCTTGAACTTTGGGTAAGAATTTAATCTAGGATTTAGCACGTATATTAGAACATAATCAAATGAAAATAAATAAGAAACGGATTCTTGTGTGAATGATGTTGAAACACAGAGGTTTTGAACACCAATTGAACTAGAAATGAATATTCTCAACTTGCATTAATACGAGTAGTGTAGACTCGGGATTCTTCTCCATCTCTAGGGCTTGGGAAAAAAGAAGAAATTTATAATTTTAGCCGTTGGATTCCCAAAATTTGGACGAAGACTATTTGTGAATAGTTAATCTGTGCAAACTTCTCCACATCACAATTGGTAAATTTGATACTAAAAACGGACTCACTGGGTAGCGCTGCCAGTAGCTGTTCACGTGGATCCTACAAATCCAATGGTTGTAAGGATAATGTTACCTTAACTTTTCTATAAATTTTGTTGAATGGGTTTGAATAGTGGACAAGTAACCTGTAATGGACGATGACTTGGAAGAACTATTATTAGAAGGTCGTAGATGGAATAGGAAAGCATTAGAAGAATGGAAAGGATGGAAATGTTTCAGAGACATTTAACGAGGATGAGCTTTTTAAAAACCAATAAATATATATGAAGATAAATTGTTTGATTTATTTTCTTTTATTTTTTTCTCTTAAATTTAGTGATACTAATTTAGAAGAAATCTTGAAAGGTTTAGAGTTGGAAAGTGCTTATTTGAGAGTTTGAATGTGATTAAGTTTTGTTAAAAAATGAAAATTAATATAGCACTATTGTAAAGTGAGTTATAATGTGCTGGAAGCTGTTTGGGTGCAAACACCATAGTGGCAAACGCTGAAAATTCTAGCACTTAACAAGCTATAGCACGCTGTAAAAACTATTTTTGTAGATTTTAGCTGACAATACATCCAACTTGGGAAACCTATTCTTTTAAGGTTTTCCAAGCCTTCAAGAACTCCTAAACCCTTCAAAGCACTTGGGGTCATAAAAAAGAGGACTTGAGGATTCTTCTAATCCGTTTAATGATCTAACTAGCTTTAGAAAGCAAAAAACACTATATAAAACCTTCTAGAAACTTCAACTATTCTTGGAAAAAAAAATTACAATCAGCTAGGTAGAGAATTTAAAAGGGAGATTCTCTTCAACCCCACGAATCGTGCTTAGCCTATTGATGTGCATTTGAAGGATTTGAGTTCATAATTGCTCCAAGAATGTCCAACAACTGTTGAAGATAATTATAGTTTCTATTTAGAGTTTTATTGAAAGTATTTAGATAAGGATTCTTCTAAATCATTGTAATTGGCATGTTGGCCTTTGCAATTGAATTAATTATTTAGTTTTAATCCTATATTTATTTTGATTTGAGTTTAAATCAGTACTTAACAATCGCCTTCAAGAAATTATAAATCATATTTTGGTATTAAAATATCATTCCTACTTATGAATAGTGCAAATAAAATCTGGGTACAAAATAATTAAAGAATCATTGTTAGTGTTACAAACTCGTTGTCCACCTAGATAGAAATCTACCAACTAAATGGCTATCAATAACAATAATGAAATTTTAGCCCTCGCAAACCCTGATATAGAAGAAAACGTTGAAAATCTGTCAAATGATGTGGCTATCATTCTCACATGTATCCAAAGTCAATAAATATGTCTTTAAGGTAAGGAAAGACTACTATTATTTCAAGCTCAAATAGGGATGGCACACCTCACACACCTCGTTCAACTTGATATTACCAAACAAGACAATGAGGAGGAGGACAATAATAATGCAGAGGTAGCTGATCTAGACACAGAGTCATTGAAGGTAGAAGCCAAGGTGAAGGTGCTAGTGTATGATGGTTTCATAGATTCTAGAAGATTAGATTTTTAACTTGATCAATTGGAAACATAGTTTACACTACAAAAGTTCATGAATGCCTAGAAAGTAGCCTATATATTCTTTAAGATGATTGGTCATGCAAAGACTTAATGGAAAGCAATAGTTAAGAGCAGAAAGATTCAGAACATCACAAGAAAATAGTTCAAACAACTAATCCATTGAAATTTCTATCCCATGGGATATTCAAAGGAGCAGTAAAATTAATAACACGGACTCCATAAAAAAGACCAATCAGTATGGAAGCATTCCACTGAGTTTTTTTGAAAGAAAGTGGCGATACTTGGTGTATCATTATGAGACTTAGTTATTAGTACAAAATACACTTTTGAATTTCAGGAGAGGATTCCAGTAGAACTTAGTCTGCTTTCAGTCCGTGACCTAATCAAAGCCAACAACACTTTTATAACTATAGAGTAGATGAATCATGTTATAGGTAACATGAATCCCAAATTCAAAAACAAAAAGGATAACTCAACTTCTAATTCCTGTAGATTTAATAAATGCTATGGGCATTGTAAAATTGCAAGTCATGATGAGCAAGGGTCTTGAAAATTTCATTTGGAATTATTCTTGAATAAGTGAAAAATTGATAGAAAAGAAAAGCGGACCATTGCTACAACAATTGTTGGAGATGTGATGGAGCTAGGGTATGTTAAGAATGCAGACCTGAGTTTGTCTTTGATGGCAAAGCCAAAAAGGATAAACCTGATATCGCATCCCTCGCCCAACTTTCGAAGTTATTCATTGCACGAATACAAGTGAAAAATGAAGCCATCAAAGTCATATTTGACACGACAAGTGAGAAAAATAATCTTTAAAAACTTTGTAGAGAGGTTGAGTTTGGAAAAATGTTTCATCCTTAACCTTCTACCTTAGAGTGGATATATGCCAATGTGAATAACTATGGTGCAGGGTCAATATTGCTATCACCAATCAATTTGTTGATACGTATGTGAGATGATATCGATCAATGTGTGTTATGTTATTCATAGCAACCCCTGTCTATAGGAGAGAGACAGTGTCCACCATTGTTGAAAATAGAAGTATCAACCTAGAATAGATGGTAAAACATTTGTTATTTGCTAGAATTCTTTTGTAATGACCCTATTTTAAATCTATTAGGAAATTTTAGTAATTAATTGGACTAGGGGGCTTAATTGCACGAATTAGGAGTTTTGGGGGCCAAATTCCAATTCAGGAGGTGGTTAATAGAAGTAATTGGGAGTTTTGGGGTCAATGTGAAAAATTAGAAGAGTTAGGGGCCAAATTGAAAGCGTGAGGGCCAAATTGAAGAAAATAAAAGGGGCAAGGACTCAATTAGAAATCCAAAAGGGCACGATTGAAAAGAAATAAAATTCTAGGGACTAGATTGTGATAAGACATAAAATCTGTAGATTAACTGTACACTGGAGTAGTTCATGCCCGTGCCATGATTATTAGGCATGATTTCCGTCTGATTTTTAAGTATTGGTGTGTGAGATTCAAAGACGAGTTAAACCTCTTTGTTAATTTCAAAAATTGAGTGAAATTTGAGAAGATCAAGCTAGTTTGGGTCGACTAGGCTGTCTATGAATGAGTTGAGTTTTCTAAAATTTTGAGCTAATTTTGGGTCGACTAGACTGTCTATGATCAAGTTGAGTTTTAATTGCATGAGGGTCTTAGAGGTTAGTTCACTAAGGTTCAAGGGTATCTAAGTAAATTTAAAAGAGTGTTTTTGAGTTGCGTGGGTCTCAAATGTTAGGTAGTGAGCCTCCAAATATGTGCTAGGGTTCTAGAGTGAGATTTGAGCCTGGTTTGGGGGCAGCCAAGCCCTGTTTTTATGCCGATTTCAATGTTGGTCGTGATTTTTGTGTTATTTGTGATCACAAATACGCTGGTGGAGGTGCACCCAAGTTAGCGAGTCGGGTAAAGGTGACTTGATGTTCATTTTTGGCTTAGTTTCTGTATAATGAGTGGTGATACCTCTTTTATACATGTGTTTTATTACTGTGTTTTCTAGCATGAATGATTATATGATTTTCATAAACTGTATTTTGTCATATGATACTTCTAGGATATGTATTGTGTGGTTTTATGACTGTCAGTGAGCTTTTGATTACATGATGGTTATTGGTATTTTGCGATATAATTTGTATGTGTATATATGTGAAATACTTTGTAAATATGTGGGGACGGTATCGTGTGATGTGGTTGGGGATGTTAGGGGCTCGGTTAGAGTACCATGATCTGTAGCGTCTAAGGGTGAGTGTCCTAAGTTTGATATAAGGCATCGGAGCCGCAGATATGATGTGCATTGTCGTGATGAGATCGGGATGCTAGGGGCTCTACTGGAAGACAGTGTACCATAGTGTCTAGTGGTGTGTCACGCCCCAACCTGGGTGCGTGACCGGCACTAGGATTGGCGTACCAACCCTAGTAAGCCTCTGATCAACCGAAGCAACTAACACCCATTGTCAGAAAACTATCCATATATATGCATAACAAAATGTATTTGATTGTACACGGAGCGTCTAGAATATAAAAAGATAAGTATACAAAAAGTGCCCATACAATTAGGTCAATGCAACGGTGACGGAAGCGTCACAGGAACTACCGCTGTTGATCGAAACTGGAATCTGAAAAGTGGGGAGGAAAAAGGGATAAGTATATAACTCAGTGAATGACAGTACTAACTAGACATACCATGACAAAAACTCAAATCATTCAAAATACATGTATCACACAAGTAACAGCACAGTTTATAAAGAGCACATTTCTTAACTTAATACGTATAGTTTCAAATGCGCAGTCATAACTAGGAAATCAGAATCAAATTAGAATGTCAGAACATAACACATGACACATAACATATAACAGAATCAGAGCCACATGTGGATACAAGACACTCCCTGTACGCTACGGCAGCCCACTGTCCGAACCCAGGGCACTCCCTGCACAGTACGGGGTCCACCATTCGTCGGCTGAGTTCCTAGTACCCCAGAATTAGAATTAGAGTCACAGATGGACCCAGGACGCTTCCCGTGCGATAGTGGCCAATTGCCCGACGGCAAAGCCCTTGACGTCCCAGATTTAGAATCAGAGTCACTGAACATAGATGTAGCACTAGGATCCTGTGCCAGAGTCAGAGCCAGAATCGAGCCTGAGTCAGAATTAGAATCACCATATTGGGCCTAGGGCACTCCCCAAATGCCACGATGGCCCACCGTTTGGACTCAGGACACTCCCCGCACAGTACGGCGGCCAACCGTTCCGATGGTCGAGTCCCTGGCAACCCTGAACAGAACCAGAGTCGAAACCAAAAAATCAAAATCGCACACACATATTCAAAATCACACACATATTCATGGCAGATATACAAAACAAAAGACATATAACATCGAGGCAATATACACGTGTAATTATATATATAATTTCAAACTTATCAGACTCTAAAATAGACAGATACAAGTACCGAAGATAATAACAATGTTCAGAATTCGAATTCAAAGATTAACAGAAAAATCATGATGCAAACACATATACAGAGAGTACTGTCACTCACGGACACGTCAAAACTGAACGTCGAATCTCAAGCAGACAGGTCACTGGTCAAAGCAAAACTCCCCTAGAGTATCTACAATCATCAAACCACGAGTCAGAATCGAAACTGAGATTACTCCCAAAAACTCACTCATTAAAAGTGACCCGGGGCACCCCCTAGGTCCGGACTCCCAACACGTATATCGAGACACTACTAACCCGCTTTGAGACCCTGCAACCCACTAACATGTGATACTTTACTTATCTACCTTCAAATTTACAGAACCTACCTTCACGATCCTCGAACCGTAACGAACGGTCCCCAAAATGCTTGAACCAACTTAACCTGGGTCAAAACTACCTCTAACTCATTTCAATTGGCCACGAGAACCACAAAATCGGATTTAGAAGACCCAAAAACCTTAGGAACCATATTAACTTGACCAAAAACCTCTAAAATTAGGCCAAAAACCTAATCTAGAATATCAACACGCAAACTGAGGCCGATTAACATTGAACCGGACACCCAAAATTTCCCAAACCCACTTGGTTTGATAGTTATTTTCTTCCTGAATCCAGAACCGGTCAAACTTCTCAAATCTGAGTCCATTTGACCATTGAACCAGCCGGTCAAACCTTGGACCGTTTCTGGCTAGTTCAGTCAACTCCCTGAACCCTAATCCCCAAATCTTGGATTATGCTATCTCCTGCTATCCCCAATCTGGCCGTATCCCCAATTTCTTGTCCTCTTAAAATAGCCTATCCCAATCTCCCTTTCTGGGTCAACTCAGTTGAGTTGACCCAGCCTTTACCTCACTGGGCCGAGTCGACCCAATGGGTTGACTCAGCCCAGCTTCACCTGGGCTTGGCCCGAGGCTCAGCCCATGGGCCCGTCGCCTTTCTGGGCGAGCCCAGCCCAATAAGGTGGGCCGGCCCAGCACAGGGACCCAGACCTATCTGGGTCCCTTCTTCCCCACTTAGGCCGCTGGCCTGGGTTTGCAACCCTTTCCCCTTTCCTAGCTGGCCTGCGGCTCAGGGCTGTGGGCCTTCAGCCTGGTCGAGCCGAGCCCGGGCCGACCCTCACGCAGGACTCGGCTCAGCCAGGTCCCTTCTCCTTCGCCCGATCACAACCCCCCTGAGTCCTTATCCGGAACCCATTTCCCCTGTACAGAGCCCGAAACAAAAGAAAAGAAAGAAACAGAAAAATCGGAACTTACCTGGTTCAATTGATGGTCAATACAACCCAGACCAACTTCCACGAGCTTCACCAAGCCAATTAATGGAAGAGAAACGAGCTGAATCACCTTAAATTTTCAAAGAAAACCCAATTCTCGCGCAGATGGCCAACGAACCCAAAATCCCCGAATTCTCTCCCTTCTTTCCCGAAAGCTCTAAATTAACCGAGGGCTTCACTAGGTTCCTAAAAATGCACGCAACGATGCAAGAATCCATGAAAACAATCATCATAAGACTGGTCAATTCGACAAGAACCGCCGGTCAGTCACTGTTCATGCCGAATTTCTGACTAATCTCAATTTGGTCCCTCAAGTTTAATACTTTCTACAATCCAGTCCTCCCTATTTCTATTATGTTCAATTTAGTCCGAAATTTTCAAATTCACTCTCCAATTGTTTCAATTAGTGCACAATAGTCTCCCAAAATATAAAAGCAGAAAAGATAAAAAAAATCGGGCCATTACATGGTGAGTGTCCTGAGTCTAGTGATCTGATATAATGATTGGATATGATGATACCCCCGCATATATGTTTTGATGTACTATATTACTCATTGTATATACATATATATATGTATGTTTTGGTGTATTGGTGATGCATATCTCGATATGCATAGATTAAGTATCATCTGTATTTACTGAGTTTCGTGACTCATATTTTATTAACATTTTAGATAAAGTCTTCTCCTCACACCTCAATTAGCGTGCCAGTGTTAGAACATGTACCTGCTGATTAACTTGATATATGGGCATCTTTTCGTATATCATTTACTTGTATTCTAATATAGCTCTTTTTGTACTCTCAAATGGGATCTTGATGTGTATAAAGATTGATATATTCGTTTTATATTAATGAGATGAGTATTATCTTACATGAGTTGCATTGTGAAACTGTCAGGGCCCCAACCCAAACACTGACCGACACTAGGGTCCTCGACCCTAATCAGCCTTACCGTCGCAACATGTACCAAAACTAACCAACATATTTACATATATAAATTTCAAAATCGTCATTTACAAACCAAGATTTTGCCCGAGTGATAAAAGGAGCTCTAGAGTACAAAATAGGTAAACAAGGAACTCGTCTGTACATCGAATAAAGTGGCAAACGACCGTCTTAATCCTGGCACGCACCCCGAGAACTACAACCTATATCTAGAAAGTTATAATAAGTGAGTCGCGAAATTCAGTGAGTACAGATGATACCTACCCTATGCATGTTAGAATATGCATCATGTCACCAATCAAAACCATACATACATGTACAACAATCAATAACACAACAATTATACTCTAAAAGATACCACTGTCCCCGCATCACATCACATCACATCACATCAATTCACATCGCCACACGGAAGTCAAAAACGTACATACAACGATCAATGCCAACATAAAATATACACAGACTTGGAAGTACCATGATCATTGAGACTCTGGCCTCGATCGGAGGAATTCTCCATCTCGCGATCAGGCCCCAACACAGTCACACATCACACTCCTAGATGAGAGGCATCCTCCATCTCACAACTAGAGCCACACGCCCACCTGGGGCAACTACTACACGCTCTGGGTCGAGAGGCATCCTCCATCTCACGACCGGAGCTAACGGTCTCAGCGCATCATGAACTCCCCACACATCTACACAAACAGGCATACAACACATCCAACCCACAATGATCAAAACTAGTTCACCCACCAACGTAACTCACTAACAGTTCGCACAACACATAATACGCATTCCAAGATTCATATATATATCAACACCATTTCACAATTCCATGCAGTCATCACGCTAGGAAAAACAAGTATGAAAGTACATGCATAAGGAGGGTACCATCACTCACCTAGGCCGAGTCTAATAAGAACCTCAGGTCACGTCAATCAACCCTCCGGTCCCGGTGCTCCTCCATAGGTGGACCTGAAATCAAGCCACATAAAACCGTCACCAACTCCATTGTCAGTACTTAAACGGGCTCGACAGCACAAGATAGGACTTAAATCCCATCCTCGCACTTGACACGCATCCCGATGCACCACTACCCATCACCGTTTCCTGCGCGACTCACTAATATTCATACTTCGGCTCAACAACCCTTAACAGTAAAAGACCAGCCTCCACAACCCCCAACCCATAGTGAACCAATCTTTGAAACCCCCGAAACTGGCTTAACCCAATCCCAAAACTACCTTGAACTCAACTTGATTGGCCACAAAACCCTCAAAAATGGATTCAGAATGCCAAAAACCTTAAGAACCATACTAACCTAGCCAAAAACCTCTAAGGTTAGGCCGAACTTGGCCAAAAACCCTAATCTAGAATATTGGCATGCAAACCGAGGCCGTTTCACCTTGAACCAGACCTCCAAACATCACCAAATTTCATGGTCAACTAGGTTTCATCATGTTGAACCAGGAACCAGTCCAACTTCCCCAAGAACTGGCCCAAAAATTGGTGTACCAGTCACCCGAAGGAATTACACTAAACTGGCCGGTTAACCTCAAACCGGTCACCCAAAATTTCTTGAACCCACTTGGTTTGATAGGTATTTTCTTCATGAATCCAGAACCGGTCCAACTTCCCAAATCCAAGTCCATTTGACCATTGAACCGGCCGGTCAAACCTTGTACAGGTTCTGGCCGGTTCAGTCAACTCCAAAACCCTAATCCTCTAATCTTGGATTATGCTATCTCCTGTTATCCCCAATTTGGCCTTGTTCCTGATTTCTTATCCTCATGGGATAGGCTATTCCAATTCCCCTTTCTGGGTCAACTTGGCTGAGTTGACCTAGCCCTTAACTCACTAGGCCGAGTCGACCCAGCGGGTCGACTCAGCCCAGTCTCACCTGGGCTGGGCCGTGGCTCAGCTCGCGGGCCCGCGACCTTCCTGGGCCAAGCCTAAGCCCAACAGGGCAGGCCGGCCCAGCATAGGGACTCGGGCCCATTCGGGTCCAGTCCTTGTTACTCGATCCACTATCTGGGTTTGTAACAGACTCGGACCATGCCGACTCTTCCCTTGGCTGGCCCGCGGCTCAAGCCCGCAGGCCACACAACTCATCCGGGCTGAGCCCAGGCTCCAGCAAGCCGGGCCAGCCCCGAACAGGGACCCGAACCCTTCTGGGCCCCTTTCTTCCTTACCCGAAACCCAGGTCACAAACTCGGGGTCTGTAACTCCCAGACCCAAACACCTTAAGCTTCAATTCAGCCTTGTTTCCATAAGTTTAATCAAATTAAAATGTTTCAAACGTAATTCCATGAATTCTGAACCCTATATGCCCTTTTAATCGGAAGAAAATTGATCACTCACCTGTAATTTCCCCGAAAATTTCTCGTCGGAGTCGCAGCTTCCCGAATGGTGTTCTTCTCATTTTCTTCCTAATTTGCTCAATTTTCTTTCTTCCCTCTAGCTCGGTTTGTCCATATCTACTCAGCCCAAAAGTTGATTTAAGCTTTTAAGCTCCTATTGGAGCAAATTACGGCTTCTACAGCCTTCGGTCGGCTTTCGGCCGAAGGTTCCCCCCCTTTTTTTTTCTCTTTCACTTAACTCCCTCTAATTCTGAAATAACCCCTGAAACTTTTAATTGTCACAAATTAGTCCAAAATTAATTAAATGAAATATAAAAAATCAGGTTATTACAGAAACTTACTAGGACCGATGGGCCTTAGTACCAGCCACGAGCCTGGGTCGGTTTAAAACAAGTCATGAAGATGATGGCATTTAAGAAAAAGTAGTGGTGCTTTATGACGGTGATCTAACAAGGATCCATTCCTAGCAAAGTGAGCTAGTTTCCAACCAAAACTAGTTACTCGTGGGTCCAAATCGGTGCACTGGTCAAAAGAAGAAAAAAGAAAAGTAGAAAGATGTCCAAAATTGGCAATGATGCAAGGCCGGCAAAACCCAACATGGGGCCCAAATGGAGCCTAAGGCCAAGCAGGACAATCATTTTCAAGCCCCAAGCTAGCCCATTTCTCGCACCATTAGAGTTAAAAACAAGCAAGAACTTATTCTCGCTAACAAAAGGAGCCGTAATTTGTGAGAATCTTTGGGAGGTTTAAGGTTGATGAGTACTCATTTGAGTGTTTGAGTGTGAGCGAGTTTTGTAAAAACAAAAATAAATCTTCTATAGCACTATTGTAGAGCATGTTGTAATGCACTAGAAGGTATTTGGACATTCTATAGGACACCCAAGGACACTATAGTGCGCCAAGCATTGAAAATTCCAACATCAAATGCGCTATAGCATACCGTAGTAGCTATTTTTGTAGATTTTGGCTGGAAAAAACTATCCAATTTGGAAAATCCATTCTTTTAAGATTTTCTAAGCCCTAAAAGATTCCTACATAGGGGACTTGGGGGCTAGTTTAATCCATTCAACAATTTAACCAACTATGGAAAACTAGAAAGTACTTCAAAACTATGCAGATAACCCTACAAAGATTTTAACTATCCTTGAGAGAGAAAAGGCGACCCGCCAAGTAGTGAGTTGAAAAGGGAGGTTTTTTTCAACCTCAAGTATTGGGATTAGCCTACCCACAGATCTGGGTTTACAGTCGCCTCAAGAACGTCCAACAATCTTGGAACAATTCTAGTTTGTGTTAAGAATTATATTGGAAGTATTGAGATAGAGATTTTTTTGAATATTAGAATTGGTATGTTAGTTTTTACCATTGAACAGATTATCTAGTTTTCAGATCATTTTTGTACTATGATTCTATTTTTCTTTGCAATCACTCTCAATAAATCATAGATCAGAAATAAATAATTATTAGATTTAAGTGATGACGTGGCTTATTTTTATAGATATGAGAAAGGATTCAATTATTTTCTAATTCTCATTCCAAATTTGTTTCAAACCGCCGCCTTTGTAACCTCCCGTTCCCTAGTGAGCCAAGTTGGACTTGTTAACTGATCTTAAGGCATATTTGATTTTGAGTATTTAAAATTCCCTCCAAACCTTTTGGCTTTTGGTTCTAATTTAAAAATTAAATTAAGTTACGTAAACTGAAGCTCCAAAGTTATACATTCTTTCATATCATTGTAAAAAATCTAAATCCCAAAATAATTTTATTAACAAAAATCCCCTTGTGTTAAATATAAAATGGGAATCGTTGGAATTATCGCAGTTTTCTAACATTCCTCTCTCTCTCTCTCTCTGCTCAATACTTGGATAGCATATTCTATTTTATACATACAGGGTCAATGCATATATTCATGAAGTCCAGCTGCATGCGCCCATGTATGCATAATATACACACCTGAAAGCTGAAGTCCAGCGGCAGAGTGGAAGTCAAAACTTACCCGCAGTTTCCGCAAATTGGTGAGTTTTTCACTCTAGTTCTGTCATTCATCTTTTCTATTATTCTGGGGAAGTAACATACAGCATCGTTTCCAATTCTATAAATATTTTTATTTGGCTTCAATCTAGCAATCCATTTGATGTAATGTTTTCTGCTTCTGGTGATTTTGACAATTATGTTCATTCCAGGTCTTAGTTATTCATATTTGGTTGTTTGAACGATATACTAAAAACTTGTTAGCTTATTGCTTGCTAGAAATCTGAAGTAATCCGTGAGTTATTTAATCCATTGCTTTTAATATTTTGGCATGTGAAACTACTTGCAGTGTTTATTGTGTAAGTCTTATATTATTTTGTTTGCACTTGTTTTACGAGCCAGTTTAAACTTTTTATCTAAATTTACCATACATTACAAGAAAATGGCGAATTAGCAACGAAATTTATCGACGCAAAAGATTTTGTCGGAGTACAGACAATATTTCTGACGTGCAAAAAGTGTCAGCAAATTACCGATGCAAAATTGACGCAAAAAGGTGTCGAAAATTATTAGAAATTTATCGACGAAAAATTTGCGTCGGTAAATTTTCACTTAAATATTACCGACGCAACATTTTGCATTAGTAATAAATAAAAAAGAAATAAAATATTACCGACGCAATATTTGCATCGGTAATCCACTGTAACTGTAAAAAAATAATTATTATAAAAATAATTTCAAATATTAAATTTACCGACGCAAAAGTTGCGTTGGTAATTTTAAAAAAATAATTACTATCAAAACAATTTCAAAATATTAAAATTACCTGATGCAAAAATGTGCGTCGGTAATTACATTTTGTATTACCGACGCAAGATTTGTGTCGGTAATTTCAAATTACCAATGCAAACATGCATCGGTAATGACCTTGGAATTCACATTCCGGTAATCGATACTGGATTATCAGTGCAGCTGTGTCAGTAATTCGAATTACTGCGTCGATAATTCGGCCTCATGCTTTCCGAGGTGTGTGGACCGAGGAATTACCGACGCAGCTTTATCGACGCAGTGCGTCGATAATCCCACCTATATATCAACAATCCCCCCGACCCCCAGCTTCCATTTCCGGCTCTCTTCTCTCTCCCATTTCGCTCTCTCCTCTCTCTGTTTTTTGCATTTCGTTTGTTGTCGCTCGTTCAATCGGCACACCGTTGCACTCCGCCACCGCACCGCACCGCATGGGTACGATTTCTCTCTCCCATTTGTTTAAATTGACACACTGCATGCAATGGTTATGTACATATATATATATACATGCTTATATACATGCATGCTTAGTTGTTTACAATTTTTCTTTTAAATAGGTTTATGTTTTTTTCAAATTTTTTTTATTTTTATGCGATGGACTGCCAGCCCAACGACTGGGCCGACCCTGCCCAGTCGAGGCAGCCTAGCAGGGCCGTTGGGCCAGGCCAGCGACTAGGTCAACCCGGTCGGGGTAGCCCAACTGTGCCACTGGGCCAAGCCCAGTCAACTAGGCGGGGCTAGCGATTGGGCTAGCCCGGTTGGGGCAGCCTAGCTGGGCTGCTGGGCCGAGCCAGCGATTGGGCCGGCCGGGCTTAGCCTAGCCCACTTGATTTTTTTTAAATATTTTAAAATATCCAATAAATAGTATTAATTTAAAATATTATTTTAAAAAATAAAATATTAATGTAAAATATTATTAACAAAACGCAATAAATAATATAAATTTAAACTATTTTTTAATAAAGTAAAATATTACTTTAAAATATTGTTAACAAAGCCTAATAAACTATTATTAATAAAATAAGATATGAATTTAAAATATTATTAACAAAGTCCACTAGAGAGTATTAATTTAAACTATTATTTACAAAAAATATGAATTTAAAATATTATTAACAAATCCAAAATATTAGAATTAATTTAAACTATTATGTAAAAAAATAAAATATTTATTTAAAATATTATTAACAAAGGCCCAATAAATAGTATTAATTTAAACTATTATTGAGAAAAATAAAATAGTAATTTAAAATATTATTAACATATTTTTTAAACAAATAAAATAAACTAACAAAATAAAATGTTATTAGAATATTGTTTAATAAAGTATTTTCATAAATTATGCTAGTTTAACACATTAAAATTATATAAGGAATTGAAATAATATTTTAATTATTTATTTAATGACACTTGAAGTATATTTTAAATATTAATTAATAAGTATTATAACTACAAATTTAATGAATTAAAAGTTAAAATTAAAAATATTATTTAATTATTAAAGAGATATCTTGAAAGTAATATATTTAATAAGCCTTATAACTATCGTAAACCAAGGTAAATGATATAAATTCAAATTAATCATAAATTTTTGAAAATGTGTTGTATTTAAGTAGTTATATATTTAATTTGATTAAAATAAAATTTTGAACGTCATGACAAATAGAACATATTTTTGTTGATTATTCATAGATATGGAAATTCCAGAACATCGTCAGTGGATGTATAGTAGGTTTCACGCGGGAGAAGGGGATTGAAACTGGAATTTGTGAATGGTGTTGATGAGTTCCTTTCGTATGTTTGCCAACAATCAGAATTCATAAGAGAGAGATTGCTTCGGTATCTTTGTTGTAAATGTAAATGTTTGAATATTTAGAACCTAATACAGTCAAGATTCATCTTTGTCAAAAGAGATTTATGGAATGGTATTGGTATTGGACTTATCATGGAGAGGAGCTCAATGTTGAAATAAGTAGGGCTTATGATGTTAATAATTCTCCGAGTAATCAATTTGAGAATTTAAATAGATACCAAGAGATTATACATGATTCTAATAGGCTTGAGTATTATGCTTATTTTGAGCAGAGAATGGAGGATGCTCCTAATACTGATGCTCAAAAATTTTTTGACTTACTGAATGCAGCAAATAGACCATTATGGTAGGGGTCTCGTCATTCTAAATTGTCTATTGCAACTAGAATAATGAGCATCAAGTGTGATTGGAATGTTGCACAGCAGTGTGTTGATTCAATGGTTGAGCTTATGCATAAGACAAATCCTTATGAGGATATTCGCATACCTCAATCTTATTATGAGGCTAGAAAATTGGTGTCAAAGTTAGAGTTGCAAGCTATGAAAATTAATTGTTGTGAGAATGGTTGTATGTTGTACTACAAAGATGACATTGTTGAACTTTCATGGAAATTTTGTTAGAAACCAAGATATCGACCATGTAGAGTAGGAAGGGAAAATTTAAAAAATGTGGCAATAAAGTCGATGCATTATTTGCTAGTTATTCCAAGATTATAAAGGTTATATGCATTAATGAGTTCTTCACATCATATGAGATGACACTATGAAAATAGGCGACCTCAGGGTGTTTTGAGTCATCTATCAAATGGGGAAGCATGGAAGCATTTTGACAGAGTATATCCTGACTTTGCAATTGAGTTTCGGAATATAAAGCTTGGATTATGTTCTGATAGTTTTACTCCATTTAATCAGTTGTCCAGGTCATATTCTTGTTGGCCTGTAATTGTCACTCCTTATAATCTTCCACTAAAAATGTGTATAACAAAACCTTACATGTTTTTGACATGTATTATACCTGGACCAAAAGATCCCAAGAGCTTAATTGATGTTTATTTGTAGCTTTTGGTTGATGAATTGAAGTTGTTGTGGCATGTAGGTGTTTTGACATATGATGTTTGTACAAAACAAAACTTTATGTTGCGTGCAGCTATAATTTGGACAATCAATGACTTTCCTGCATATAGAATGTTGTCTGGATGGATGACTGCTGGTTAATTGGCTTGCCTTTATTGTATAAAGAAAACAAAGGCTTTTACTCAAAATTATGGTGGTAAGAATTCATGGTTTGACTATCATCATCAATTTTTGCTGTGTGATCATATATTTGGCAGGAATAAAGAGATTTTATAAAGAATAGGCATGAAATTGATAAGCCGCCACCTAGACTATCTGGTGAACAATTGTGGGATAGAGTTTGCTTTCTTCCCAAAGTGGCTGAGCATGGTCAATCTAAATTACCGAGATACGGGATATGCCATAATTGGACTGAGCAGAGTATATTTAGGAGCTTCCGTATTAGAAAATACTTTTGATTAGACATAATCTTGATGTGATGCATGTTGAAAAAAAAAATTTTGATAATATCTTTTATACTGTAATGGATATTAGATTGAAAACAAAAAATAATATCAAAGCAATGATTGACTTGGCAGAGATTTGTAGGCGGCGGGATATGGAACTTGTCACGTTGCCTAATAGGAAAAATGTGAAACCGAAAGTAAAATACAGTCTAACTGTTGATGAAAGAAGAGCTGTGTGAAATTGGGTTAGAGAATTGAAAATGTCAGATGGATTTGCTTCTAATTTGGCAAGGTATTTTGATCCATAAACAAGTAATGTACATGGAATGAAAAGTCATGATTGTCATAGATTTATGGAGTGCCTACTTCCGATTGCTTTCGATTTTTTACCTAATGTTGTGTGGAAACTTCTTACCAAATTAAGTCAGTTTTTTAAGAATTTATGCTCCACTACACTGTAAGAGGATGATTTATTGCAACTAGAGCAAATATTCCAGTAATATTATGTAAACTTGAAAAAAAAATTTCACTAGTATTATTTGATTCAATGGAGCATCTAATTGTACACCTTCCATAAGAGGCCAAAGTTGGAGAACTTGTTCAATACAGATAGATGTACCCATTTGAAAGGTAATGTTCTAAATGGTTTTGGTCCAATTTTTTTTTGGGTATATTCGTGACATAATTGTAAAGAATAATGCCGTTTAATATTTTGGTTTATATATTTTAAGGTGCATGGGAGAGTTTAAAAGATCTATAAAGAATAAAGCATGAGTTGAAGGTTTCATATGTGCCCAATACTTGGCTCGTGAAACTTTGCATTTCACTTCATATTATTTTGAGGCTGGCATGTTGTCATCTAGAATGAGACTACCTTGAAATGATGCTAGTGGTGTGAGCAGTGGTCTTCCAACACTCTCAATTTTTAATCAATCTAGTCGTAGTTCTAGAGCTTGTGCACATAAATATCTGTCAGGACAAGAGATGTATTCTACAACTTTGCACGTTCTTCTAAATTGCAATGAAGTACAACCATTCATTCATTAAGTTTTACTTCAATATTATTCGAATTATTTTTATAACATTTATAGGTTGACAAATAATGTAGTGTTGTTTATCTTTTTATTTGTAGTTTTTTTTATATTTGAATGGCATAAGTCAAAAAGATGCTGGGTCACGGATTCAAAATGAATTTCTCGACTGGTTTAAGGCTTACGTAAGTATATCATTTACATGTGAAGTTATGATATTATTTTATGTAATTAACTTTCTCAATATATTATAAATAGGTGCACGATCCTGCCAATGATGTCACAAATTTGCACTTACGTGATTTAGTATTGGAACCAAATTAAGCGTGAGATCGTACCACAAGTATTTTGTACATGGTTATAAGTTCCACACAGATGAATACTCCTGAGGAAGGAAAACTGTTAATAGTAGTGTATGTGTAAAAGGTGTTAATAGTGTGAGAGAAATTGAATATTATGGTGTTCTTAGGAAGTTATAAGATTGGAATATTCACGCGAACCTATAAAAAGGGTTGTTTTGTTTTTGTCAAAATGGTTTGATCCAAGAAAATCTCATGGTACAAGAGTTCATCCCCTTTATAACATTGTTGAGGTTAATTGCAGTAGATAATATAATCAATATGATTTATTCATCATTGCTCAAAATGTTAGACAAGTTTATTATATGATGAAGACACCGAACCGTCGGGAGATTATGAGGAAGAAGAGGAGGAGGATGAAGAAATGGCAAATAAGGATGATCAAAGTTGTTCAGATTGAATTGTTGTATTTTTATTTTGAATGTTTTGTGACAATGAATTTTCTGTTATATTTTTGAGTAATTAATATGTTTTATTTCATTGTATAATAATTTGTTTCTTTTCTTAATTTTGAAATTATAGAGATTATTAAAAAACAAATTACATATCAATTTAAAAAAATTATATATTAATTTAAAACAAGTTAAGTAATAATTCATTATATCTTATGTAATTTTAAGAAAAAAATTATATTTATATATATCTATCAATATAGATAGATTCCAAGCGTAGACCTGATAAGGGTAAGAGGATAGATACTAGCTGCTCGAAGAAGCAACGCGATCCTTCTGTACACCACCCATCAGACCCTTTGCCATCAGTCATTATCAAGGAGCCCATTGATCCTACCCATGCTTATTATGATTACAAGGCTCCACATTCTTAATACGTGTCGTGAGCTCCTCAATTCATACCTACTCTCGGATACATGCCTATTCCATCTATTGTTGGAGAACCTGCTTCACCAGCTTCTGCTTGTAGTGCGGCTGCCTCTACTGATAGCACCTCTCCTTCAGTCCCCGTACTAGATTCTTCTCCGTCTGACCCTGCTCGAGTCAAATCATTTGGCACATGCTGTAGCAGTTCTGGGAAGATGTTGATCAGGCCCTTGGTGACGTCGGGTAAGTATTATTCAAAAAATTTTAATAAATTTTTCTTAATGCATCAAATATCAGTATTAATTTTATAATTTTTTGCTGTTATAGATTTCATTCGTTGACGCCTGCTGCTCATGCCATCACAGCGATCATTCGATCAAAGTTCACGTCGTATTATCCCACATGGAGGACAGTTCCTTGTGATTTGTGGTTTGATGAGTTCTAGGTTATATTTCAATGCAGTCATAGTTAAATATTTTTTTATCTGTACTATTAATTAATATTTTATTAACTGTTATTTCTGTCTTCATGCAGAAATATTGTACATGGGATCCACGAGACGAGCCAGCTATTAGACAGATATTTAGTACTCGTGGATCTCATAGGCTTTTCGATATATTCGAGATGCCCGGATTAGAGACAGACCAAACTGGATCCCGCCTTTTGTGTGGGAAGAGCTTCAGACTTATTGGAGAGGAAGAGGTTTACTAAGGTAAGCTCCAGAATAAGGGAACCGCCATTTGGAAAAAGGCAGTTCTCTCCACACAAGAGACTCTATTCCGCCACACGAGCATGCTATGAGGATAGTAAGTTTTATTCTTGTATATAAGTTTTATTATTATCTAATAGTTATAAATAATCACAAAATTTTTATTATGTATTGCAGAAAAAAGAGACCGGAAGGACTCCCATTTTTTGAGGTTTTAAACATACACATGTTAGAAGAAAAGATGGTGAGGAGGTGCGGGTGGACCAGCGATCGGAGAAGATTTATGTAAGTAAATTTTATTTAACATCTTTATTAAATTTTATGTAAGCATACTTATATTATTTATTAACTTTTTATAATTTACATCTTTAGTTATTAAACTTATTCTATAATATACTTTGTATATGTAGGCTGACTTCCAAGCTGCCCAATCCTCCTAGTCGATACGGGAAGACATCTACTCTAGAGTCTCAGCAGATAGCAGACACTCAGCTGTGGGAGAGGTGCGCTGGGGGGAAGCCTTCGGCGTGTATACGGTCTTGGATGGTAGAGTTCTTCTCAGTCAGTTCACTATCCTCCATCCGATAGTGGGGATCAGTCTGTGAGATCAGAGGTGTAGACTTCCGTCAGGAGAATCAGGAGCTTCGAGAGAAGGTGGAGAGCATGGAGTTTGCCTTCATCACCTGATTAAGGTGGTTGAAGGGATGAGGAGCACACCACCTGATCAGCTATGCCCTCGGGGCTGCTCACGATTCTGACTCTTCTGCATCTTAGTCGGGTGATGGCAGTTATTAGCAGTGATTTTTCTTTTTTTGAGATTTTGTTTCATATATATGTTTAGTGACACACTATTTTATGTTTGTAATAAGATATTTGAATATTATTTATGCACATGTTATTTCATTTTTATGTAAAATGTCTTAAATAAATTATCATAAAATAT
>CAJVSB020000550.1:0-41505 GCA_911865555.2 Thlaspi arvense | reverse complement strand
AATGTTGTTGGTTTAGAAAAAAGACAAAGTCAAAAAATTAAAGGTATCATTTGTATAAAAAATGTCCCTTAAAAACGTTCACTCACTATAAGGAGCTATAGTTGGCACAAGTACAAAAGCTCAATTGCCAAGGTTGACACTTGATACCAAATATTCAAAAATGTGCAGTATAGATTAACAGAATAGATTTATTTGGAGTCAGCTCATACTCCCAGTAGCCCCAGTTAATAGGGACCACAACTTGGAAGTGACTATCAAAAAACTCTCACATTTGTTCTTCTTCTATTGACTCCACGTTCTGGGTACTTGTTCCAGAGTAAAAGAAGCAACATAAGAGCAAAAAATAATAGATAGAAAACAAATCCACCAGAAGAAGGGGCTCCAAATCCACCAGTGGTTTCGATCAGTACCGGTGATGGCATCAATAAACTTTCCTGCACCATAGTAATAAACAAAAATATATAGGCACTGCAGTTGATACAAATTGGCTAAAAGGTTACAAGGATATAATTATTTCGTTAGCTGGCACTTAAAGGCTTTTTTTTTTTTTTTCAATTTTAAAGTGACATGGCACAGTCTGCAACTTTGAACCATTCATTATTAAGGTGCCATTGTAATAGGAATGAATTTCTAGGCTAGTCATCTGTTGATCATTTAATCCTATGAAGATGGATATGCTACCTATTATTAGTTACAGTTGTTAAGGTTATTTTAACAATTACTTCTTGTGCATGTGGTCATAGTATATAAAGGGTGCCCGACCTACTGCTTAGGGTTAAGGCTTATTGATTATTGTTTAATCTTCTTTCTTTCTCTTCTCTACAAATATTCTAATTATTATGGCAGCACAATGATGATGGTATCTTTCATCAATTCCAAAACACATTGGAGAAGGATATTGATGACATAACAACACACTATGATACTATAAAGGAGATATGGGAGTACTTGGAGTTTGTTTATGGGAACAATCAGAATTTGTTTCAGACCATGAGTTAATACAGAACTTTGCTTAGAGCAAAAAGAAGAAAACCCTTATGCAATATTTTATCGAGTAAAAGTGGGTGTAAGATAAGGTAAAGTACCCTTTTCCCCGTTACAGCTGATGTTAAGAAAATGCAAGAGCAGGGTGAGAAGATTGCAGCTATGTATCCTTGATGGACTGGAACCTGAATATGATACTGCACGAACACAAATTCTCACTAGTTGCAGACTCAACCTCATTGGGTGATGTTTGTGTTTGAGTCTTGCATACTCATAAAGAATTAGCCAAAGATAATGTGTCCGGAGAATCTGTGGTCTTAGTGAGTTATGGTGCACTTGGAGATAGAGGTGGTTAGTCGGAGAGGTCGGGGTACTAGTCTTGGTGGTGGTAACTGGGTCATGTGTAGTGGACTTGCTGGAAGGTTCATGGTAAACCATCACAATCAGTGGGCAAAATACGCCCATGTCACTACCCATGATGGTATCCTTCCTACACCACCTTTAGTACTTGCTCCAGAAGTGAAGACAGTGACTAGCTTTGCCGAGAAATTTGCCCGTCTTACTCAGTTACAGGCATCCTCTCAGCTGATGATCATCCATCTTCTACTGCCACATTGGCTCAGATAAGTAACCCTATTACTTGCATGCCTTCCACTTCTCACAAGTGGGTTATTGATTCTGGTGCCATCAACCATATGACAGGGAACACAATTACTTTTTTGTCCTTTACTTCTCCAGATTTACCCCATGTTACTCTAGCAGATGGCTTGTCAACTCTAGTTGTTGGGAGTGGCACAAAACAGCCAAACACTCCTATTTCTTTATGTTCTATGTTATGTCTATCTCAATTGCCTTTTGATATTTTATCAGTTAGCAAGATTTTGAACTGTAATGTTCACTTTTTCCCATTTATTGCCTTTTTCAAGATATTGGGCAAAGCAGATTATTAGCAGGGTTCAGGAGTCAAATGTTCTGTATGTGCTTGAAGTAGACATAGTGCCATAGTGCATTGCTTGCACAAGTGCTCTCCACTCCAAGCTCATTGTCATCTAGTTTGTCCCTACCTCATTAGTTTAAAGAAATTGTGTCCAAGTCTAGAGCCTATATAGGTTAATTTATGAGGAGTATCTTATCTTCCAAAGAGTCAATAAACAGGTTGTACCTTTTTGAGTTATGTCTCATTCCAATCTGATTTTATATATTTTGTGACATTTGTAGATGAATTTTCTCAAGTTACATGGTTATATTTTTTTTATAAAAAGTTGTCCTGCATTATTTTTTCTTTTATATTTTATGCAATTTTTACTCTAAACTGAAAACCTAACGTAATGCTCATATTTTGTGTGTTATGAAGCCATAATGCCAATAAGTATTTCTCAAACCCTTTCACTTCCTATCCTTCACGAGTCTTCTTGTATCAACACTCCACAACAAAATGCAGTGGCTGAACATAAGAACAGACACTTGATGGAGGTTGCTCATACTCTTCTTGTCTATATGCATGTGCCTAAAGAGTTTTGGGCTGATGTGGTTGCAATCACTTGTCACCTTATTAATCATACACCATCCTTGGTTCTGAATGGTGCTATTCCTTTTTCTGTCTTACTTCCTTATAAGCCCTTATTTCCTCTCTCCCCCCATATTTTTTATTGCACTTGGTCTGTGCATGATATTAGACCCACTATCTCTAAGCTTGATCCTAAATCTCTTCAATGTATCTTTGCGGGTTAGTCTTGCTGTTAAAAGGGCTATCGTTGTTTTTTTCAAGTCGGGTTGCTATTTGGTGTCCTCTGATGTTATGTTTTTTGTGTGCACATCTTTTTCTACTTCATCAGATTCTTCCTCTACATATCTAGATAATGACTTCCATGTATATATATTGTTCATCAAACCATGGAGTCTTCTTCATCACACGTGAGTTCTCCACCTCATATCCTTCAAGTCTACTCTAGTCACTTTTGTAGGGATTGAATGCGGCATCTTCTATGGAGCATGTCTCTCAACCTCTGCCAACTACTTCATCTCCACATCCACTTGATCTTCCTATAACTTTTCGAAAGGTTAAATAGTCTTGCACCTATCTTATAAATTCTTTTGTCTCCTATCATGCTTTATCCACAGCTTCCTGATCTTTTATCAGTTGCTTAGACTCTATCTCTGTCCATAAGTCTATGTCGGAGGCTTTGACTCATTGTGGATGGTGGGAAGCAATGCAAGGAGAGATGTTAGCATTAGATAAAAATGGTACTTAACTTGACACTGTTACTTGCTAGCAAGAAATCCACTGGTTGTAAGTGGGTCTTTACTGTCAAAATGAATCAATATGGAACTATTTTTCAAATAAAAGCTCGTCTAATTGCCAATATTATGCCCAGACATATGGGGTTGACAATTGAGAAATATTTTCTCTAGTTGCTAAACTTGCCTTTTTTGTCTCTCAATCTCTCTTGCAGCTTCTCAATATTGGCCTTTGTATCAGTTAGATGTTAAAAATGTCTTCTACCATGGTGATATTCACAAGAAAGTGTAGGAGTAACCTCTTGGATTTGTTACTCAAGGGGAGTCAGGGAGAGTTTGCAAATTGAGGAAGTCCCATACCACCTGCTTGGTTTGGGAGATTTAGTGACATAGCTCTTGAATTTGGCCTAAGAAGAAGTGCTTATGATTACTTTGTTTTCTACCAAGAGTCTGATTCAAGATATATGGTTCTTCAAATATACGTGGATGACCTTGTGATTACCGGAAGTGATAAACAGGAATGGATGCAATTAGGGGCTTTTTCCATACCAAATTTCAGAGAAATGATCTGGACTCTAAAATTCTTCCTAGGCATTGAACTCTCTAGAAGTAAGAAAGGAATTTTTCTTTCTCAAAGAAAGTACATTTTGGATTCACTTGTCAAAACAGGTATGACTAATGCTAAATCTTGTGATACTCCTGTGGTACCAAATGAGAAACTTGGTCTTGGAGATGGAGAGCTACTTGATCATTAAGAGAGATATCAGAGATCGGATGTAAAGTTATACTATTTTATTTTGACACATCTTTACATTGCATCCTATGAGATAACAAGTCAATTGAAGCAACATAGAGAACCTTGCATTGGGAAGCTGTTCTTCATATTCTAAAATACCTTAAGGGTGCTTCAGGACATGGCATTCTTTATAGTGATCACGGCCATAATAGAATGGAGGGGATCTCGGATGTTGACTAGGCTGGATCTCCAGTAAATTGGTGATCTAGTACAAGCTATTGTGTCTTTGTTGGAGGGAATTTAGTTTCATGGAAGAGTAAGAAGCAAAATATGGTTATCCCGTCCAATGTCGAGTCTGCATACTGAGCCATGGCTCAAGCTACTTGTGAACTTATGTGGCTCTATCATCTTTTTAAAGAGATTGGGCTAGAAAAGTCTCAATCCATGCACTTGTGGCTAGATAATCAAGCAGCCATTCACATTGCCACAAATCCGGTATTCCATGAAAGGACAAAGCATATAGAAGTTGACTATCATTTTGTTCAAGAAAAACTCTAGCAATGACTTTTCTCTGCTAAACATGTTCATACTAAAGAACATGTTAGTAGATGTATTCACTAAAGCATTAGTTGGAAATAGAGTTAATTATATTTGCAACAAGCTAGGCATTCATGATACTTGAGCTACAGCTTGAAAGGGAATGTTATGAGTCTTAGTTACAGTTGTTAATGGTATTTTAGTAATTCTATGTTGTACATTTGCTCATAGTATATAAAGTGTGTCTGACCTGCTGTCTAGGGTTAAGGCTTTCTAATCATTGTTTATTCTTCTTTCTTTCTCTTCTTTGATTACACTAACCATACCTGGGTTTATACAATTGTTGATTTTGCATGCTCTAGAATCATGAAAACACTGAAAAGCTTAAATTATGCATACTATTAAATTAACCATGAGAACATAAGCATATTAAATTTGCAAGGTGGTGCATTATTAGTTTTGAGAAGAAATATGAAAACCGAAGAAATTTCCAGCATTTATTGTGAAAAGCGAAGAAATTTACATTTGAAGCTGTAGAGCACAATTGAGGCTGTCGTACAATGTATATTTGATCCCCGTGACTATTTTCTTTATAGATATCTTGATTCCTGTGCCAAGTCCACAATGCATACGTGGAATTCACAACCTGCATTAGAAAATGAATCAATAAAACTAACATAAGGTCATAATAAAAATATAGGAAGCTGCTGCATCTAAATTTGAGAAGCTACATTTGGCAATGACTCCCAAATAGTTTCCTGAATGGAGGCTAATTGGAGGAAAAACATCAAATGGTCCAGAAATTAAAGTAAGCAATAGAGCTTTCATACAAAAAAAAAAAAATGACATAGGCATGTGATTATCCCAAATAGGAAGACTAGAATATTTGATTAACCTATAGGCCTACAGAGTGCATGTTCCACACGGCACTTCTCATTCCTAGATTCACCCACAAAAAATCAATTTCATGTAGTGACATAGATGTGCACACAAAGAATCAATTAATCAATCAACCAAGCCTTGCTCCAACTTTGATAGGAAACCAAGTCAAATCAAAAGGCCTATTCATCATTCATTCAGTATCAATTACTGCCGTCGTATATCATGGTGAAATTGTAAACCTATTATGTTAGGATCTTATGCACCATTTGAATCTTATAGACAAGCACTAAAACATGTGACAATAACAGATAACTTTGGGCTCACATCACACATCAATTTACCAATTAATCAAGTACTGCAAGTTATCTGAATGTTTCTGCTGGAAATAATTTTAGTTGTATTAGAATGTTAGAGTTTAGGTTACTGGTTGCAACATCCGGTCAGAACCCTAGAATGCCCTCTTCCATCTTATGCTGTCGTTGGAACCCTACTCAGAACACCTATCTTGCCTTTATCTCTGGTCGACGAAGTCCGACCATCTTATCCTCGTTGGAACCCTGGTCCAGAACTCCTGTCTTGCCTTTGTCTCTAGTTGACAAAGTCCAACGAGCTCCAATGATGTCCGACTAAGCTAGACGATATCCGATGAAGCCAAACGAGGTCTGATGACATCTACTCTCTGTCTCAACTTCGTCTTTGGTGCTTCTCCCTCGTATCTGCTTTAGCGTCTGGGTGACGGAGTCCAGCAAGGTTTGGCGAGGTCCGACAAAGTTAGCAAAGGTCCGACGAGACTTCTTTGACAAGTTCATTCTCGTTTCTGGCCAACGAGTTTTGTTTGCTTGTCTCTGGTTTGTGTCTCGAGTCTAGTTCGGCTGGTTGCTTCCTGCTTCCTCTAGTTGATCTATACAAAACTTTGGTTACCCTCCAACCAGCCTCAATCCATTCTCTTAACTTTATGTCGAAATGGCTTCCAATGATTCTTTAGAATCTGGTCCTGACAATCAAGAAACTCCTCAAGCCTTTACTTCTACAACATCTTTTATTGTCAATGTACCTATCACTTATGCTTTTTCTGGGAGCCCAACAATCATCTCACAAAAGCTGAATGGAAAAAACTAACTAGCTTGCTCATCTTCTGTAGAACTTTGGTTTCTTGGTCAAGGTCTCTTTGATCACTTGGAGAAACCTACTGATGAAATTCCTAAGCAAGATTGGAGCCAGTGGAAAAAAAAAATGACTATCAACTGTGTGCTTTGTTGTGACAAATCTGTTGAACCATCAATTCTAGTAAACTTTAGAGCCTTCATGACTTGTTATGCATTTTGGAAGAAACCTAAAAGTGTATTTGCAAATGATATTCAACAATTGTATGATTCAGCCCAAAATTAGTCCCTCTTAAGCAATCTGATCATATGATATGACATCCTTTGCTACCAAAGCACAGTCAGCAGTGAAAGAGCTAAAAATGTCTTTGCAAGCTGACTCACTTGAAGGCTTAATGGAAAAGTTAGATAATCTGCATTTTGTATCGGTTCTTTGGGCAATTCACCCAGATTTTGAACAGGTCCACGATCAGATTCTGTCCAGCCAAGTGGTTCCTATGATGGATAACTTAATTACACGTCTCCTCCAGATTCCTTCTCCAAAGGAACTGATGGTGTAGTTGAATCTACTGAGGCATCCGCAATGCAGTCAAACTCAATATATCATAGTGGACATGGAGGTCGAATTCGATGTGGTAGTCGTCCTCAATGTACCTAATGTAAGAGAATGAGGCGCAATCAAGACACTTGTTATCCACTCCATGGTGAAATCTATCAATTCCCAATCTGTTTCTCAATCTGAATGCCCTGAAATTAAGTTTTCAGAAGTTGAGTACCAGGTGTACCTCAATTGGAAGTCCAACAAACAAACGCAATCCACTATAGCTACGGCATCACATACTGGTTACGCAACAGTTTGTTTCTCCCATTCTAGTAACAATTCTTGGATAATTGACTCTGATGCATCTGATCATGTTGCTGGTAATGATTCGTTGTTATCTTCTTCATCTGTTCCTAAGGTTCCACATTTTATCAATTTAGCAGATGGTTCTAGAGTTGTTAACAAAGGAGTCATTCATGTTTCACTCACATCACCTATGTCCTTAAGATTTGTTTTGTTCTTACCTAGATGTCCTTTCAATCTAATTTCCCTTAATCAACCTACTAAGTCTCTCAATTATTCAATGACTTTCAATGCTGACTCTTTTCTTATACAGGATCGTGGTACAGGACAGATGATTAGAGTAGAACATGAATTATGTGGACTCTATCATCTCCAATCACCGTCCATGGTTTGTGCTGCATCTAAATCTCGTGAACTCCTTCATGAACGTTTAGGGCACCCAAGTTTGTCAAAGCTTCAGCAGATGGTTCCAAGTCTTTTGGGGGGAAAAACACTATGGAGTGTGAATCTTGTCAGCTTGGAAAGCATGTTCGAGCATCTTTCCCAAGTCAAGTTAATAGGGCAGTCGAGTCTTTTGCAGTTATTCACTCTGATGTATAGGGACCAAGTCTTGTTTCCACCCCATTAGGTTATAGGTACTTTGTCACTTTCGTTGATGAATATTTTCGATGTACTTGGGTATATTTAATAAGAGAACACTCTAAGTTATTTTTGAGTTATTTTCTATATTCAAATACTTTTGTACTGAAATTCAAAATCATTTTGGCAAAACCATTAAAGCACTTCGAAGTAATAATGCAAAAGACTATTTTTTACTGGTTTTTCATCTTATTTGTCTTCTCATGGCATTCTACATCAATCCACTTGTCCTCACACACCCCAACAAAATGAGATAGCAAAACGAAAAAATTGGCACTTAGTTGAAACAACTTGTACTCTTTTGTTACATGCAAATGTGCTTATTCGTTCTATTATGAACAAGATGTAGAATGATAATGATTTTTCTTGAAGAGACATTAAAGCTGGTGGCATTATGGATTTAGATGATTAAATCTTCATGACTTGCAATCAAGATGACCTAGTGGGGAGGTCCAATTGTACTTAAGGTCACAGGATGTGACACATTCAAGTATTTTCTTAGTACGTGAATGTTTATTAACAATGCTCAGTACAAAAGTTCTTGGAAATAAAAGCTAGTTTACCTCAAGAATTCCGTGCCCGAAACTGCTTTCCCTATATGCACTCCATTCTGGTTGTCTATCCCAGCAAAACTTGCCTTTTGCAGGTCCAAATGAGAAATTCAAATGGCACAATCCTCCGAATTCTGGTATGTTGTCACCACTTGAGGGACATTTCCCAGGATCATCTGCATGGTCAACATCAACTTTTTCTATGTTCCCACCATCTCCAACTGTTATGTGAACAGGCCCACAAGGATCAAGTGTATAATTGTAGACTCTATTCATCCTCTCATAAGCATGCACCTGGAATGCAAGTAAAATGTGAAATTTTGTTTATTAGAGAGCAAAAGAACTGTAGAAATCCATCATGAGAGACCGTTCCATGTTTAATCTCCCCCATTGATCCATCTTCTACGCAAGCATCATGAAGCATTTTAATTAAATATGCAATAAGATTTCTACAATAAGTATCAAGTTGGAGTCCTAGCATTTATCACTTCCACTTACTAACTTGAACTTTTGCTAGTGTCCCATATCAATCAAAAAATATATAAATTAGTGTAAAAATGCTACTTTGGAAATTGGAAAATTTTCACAGCCCGAAAACCAAGTGGATATGAACTATAAATGTCTTGGATTACATAATTGGTGTTGAAAGTTTAGAAAGATGAGAGACCCTAGGGACAATTCTTCACTTCAATACAGTCTACCTTTATCTGTCTTCATCACCTCCATGTTATGCATGTCTGCTCCCATTATACATCTAGCGCACAATCAGACAACTAGACAAAAGCAGTATAGAAAATTTGGCAGTTATAAGTCCTAATCTTCTTTTCATTCAATTTGGTTGTTATATTCTTTTTCTTCAGTTCACTTTAGATGCTGGAAAAACTCAATCAGTTCAACCTAATCGATTGAATTCATAGCCTATTAATGGCATAAGGCAATTATAGTTGCACCTTTGACGCTGTTTGGCAATTTTGTTGTTATGCAGCGTAGCTCAACAAGACTTGGCATGAAGATACCAAGTGAACATATGGCAGTCCAGTAATTTTAAGGTAGCGAGAGACTTTAAGGTTAGGGTTATAAAACAAAAGAAAACTTGAGCCATTTCAAAACAAAAGCAACTCTTCAGGAGTATTACAGCCTAAACATGTTTTTTAAATTACAAAATTCCAAATTTACTATATTAAGTTCATCATGCTTGTTATTTTCCCTCCTGAGGAAACTTAAGGAAATATACAGGAATAAATTATGGGGTCAATTTGGATTACCATTTTGCAGAGGAAGTAGGCTATGTTTTAGATAATGCATGCATAAAAGACAATTCAATAGGGTTGATTTATTTTCTAGTAACAATGATTATGCCCACTAATCCCTGCCAACTAAGAGCTTGCATTTTGAAACAGAGACAATATAAAACATTCTGTAATCCACTTCAACTTACATGACCAGAGAAGACAATATCAACAGCATGTCGGTACAAAAGTGCTTCCATTTCCTGCCTCATGCATTCAAATTCCTGATAGTGTGAAGAATAGCTGTTATACCAAGGAGAATGCCATGCAGCCACCACCCAAGGGGTTACACTGCGATCTACATTTTGTAGGTCTTTCTTTAACCAAGAATATTGAGCACCTGCAAAAAGAACTAGATGATCAAATATGAATGAAAGTTAATGGCATATAGACATATAAGAAAGAAAGCATCTTTTACCAGTATGATTGTAGTCAACATATGCTCCCAACATGAGAAAATGTACTCCCCCAGCATCAAAAGAGTAGAAAAAATTACTGTTGGAACCAGATTCATCTGAAGGAACAGCAAATCTTGCTTCATAAGATTTGAAAGTCATTCCATCAACTTGAGGCTCAATTTCATGGTTGCCTTCAATAACCATCATAGGAACTCTAGAAATGAGAGGCTCCATAAACCTAGAGTTGAAATTTAATTACATCAGTAAAGGAGTAGACAGGATTCTCACAATTTAAGTCCAGATTTGGAACCCAAACTCAAATAATAGTAGTCCCTTCTATAGATAAATCATGAGAATCAGATTTCATGTCTATAATTTTTTGCGTTTAAACCAATATTCTAACAGTGTCTCCTATTTTTTGGGTCTGTTGCTGTAACAAAATAATCTGGCTGGATGTTAAACCAAACTATTCCATTTACTAATTTAGATTGTTCTCCTCCAATAATTGCTTTTATTGGATTATACCATCAATCATCAAATAATGTGGCAATAATAGGGGTATCTATTCCTTGCCTAAATAAACCTTTTGTACAGATTTGCATCAAACCTTTATGTATGTATCTTATTTCCGGATATATTTCTCTCCATCTTTTGACCTTGTTTTTGTCAGAAATTGTAGTATCAACAAATTCCTTCTGAAGTAGCTTCTGTTGTGTTATTTCCACTAAACCTTTCAAATATTCTTCTTGAAAAGTTTTAAATTTAGAAATTTTATAATTTTTTTCTTTTTTATTTATTTTTGTTTTTCTATATTTTTTAAAATTTCATCAGAAAAGTTTATTTCTTCTCTGTTCACTTCTTTTAGCTTTAAATTCTGTGTTTCAGAACTTGGCATTTCTCTTATCATTTTTCTTGGATTAGGATTATCACTCATCAAAAAAATATATTCTGATTTTTAATATTCATTATAAATCTCTTTTTCATAACATACTTCTAGATGTTTTTCTTCTTAAGTTTTTATTGTTTTCTTTACATTTTTCCCTTTTTAAAGGCATTGTGGTGCTATATGACCTGGCTGATCACATATAAGGCATTTGCACTGTTTATTTGGCCCATAAATTCCTCTTTTTATTTGATTTTTCCTTACATACTGCTTTTTCTTTGAAAATTTCTTTTATTAAATTCTCCATTTAAATTTCCTTTTCTTTCTACTTTTAATTATTCATGCCATTTTACATCCTACCTTCCATCTTCTTTCAAGACCTTGTCACAACACTGTTGTCCATATTTAGACTTAGCAATTTGGTTTTTTTACCTGTTTCCTTGCTTTTTTTTTTTTTTTTTGACATTCTAGTATTATTAGGGCCAGAATATATTTTATTCTATACCCTAGCCTATCCTCAGCCGGCACCTATTTCTTTGGTTTCAAATGATATCCTTTCTCTGCTTCTTCATCCAAAGGATGTGGTAATTTATGGAAACTTTGAGTTACCCAGAATTGAATTTTATTTTCATCTAATTGGTAATGATATTTTCTAGACATTTTCACAAACTTTCCAAAATCAAATATCCTACATAATTCTGAATTAGTTAAAGCATAATTTGCATCTTCATATAGAATTTTTTCTCTTGACTAACTGCAAATTTTTGTTTTATGATTATAGCAAGTCTATTTAACATTTATTTAAATTCTAAGAAACAATTAAAAGAGCTGCCTTTTCAGCTTTCCTTATATCTGTCTTTCCCTATACAGTAACAACTTTAAAACACCTCCTTGTAAGTTTAGCAGGAGAGATATGGTTCACAAGCAGCACGTCCCCATCATGATTGTTTTTTTCCCTTGACCTATGCATCTTATACATGAGAAAAACAGTAAGTGAACCTTGTCCCATCTCACCAAATTTCAAGGTCTCCAACAGACATTACCTCAATGATATTTTA
This sequence comes from Thlaspi arvense, assembly GCA_911865555.2. Taxonomy (NCBI): domain Eukaryota; kingdom Viridiplantae; phylum Streptophyta; class Magnoliopsida; order Brassicales; family Brassicaceae; genus Thlaspi; species Thlaspi arvense. The sequence goes on along the minus strand of CAJVSB020000550.1, from coordinate 29,363 downwards.
TGTTTCCAACAACAGATATTCTATTGCAATAATAAAGATGCAGATGAATAGTAAGTATAGTAAACAAAAACCAAAATAAAATAAACACATTTAGGGAATTCATTTATTAGGTTTGAAAATTGTCATATTGTAAGCACATTGTTACATGCAAAAGTGGTTTTTAAAATTTAAAAGTGTAGATTAAACAGTTCATTACATAGGACCACATCCTACAATTTATGCAACAAGGTTTATTAGGTAACCAAAGGAATGAACCCCAATATCACACGCTGTAGTGGAGATTCAGCCAATAACAATTTGCCTGAGTTTTGATTGGGCAAATACAAAACATAATGAAATAAATCAACACAAGCTCATGTTCCAATGGATTTCTTTTCAAATTACTTACCATCTCCTGACTTGGGGGCTTTTAATCTGTTTATGCAATTCATAGAGTGTTACCTGCTTTTGTAAGGAAGATTGAAGAAGGCCTTCAGTTAATGAATCAAATCCTAACAGAAGATTTTTTATTCCAGGAATTTTGAAGTGAAGGATGGAATATTGGGAAGGATAAGGATAGTCAACCACGTTATCGCTTACATTAGGACAGTGTATTTTACCCATTTTTATTTCCTTTTCTTGTTTTGTTTTCACTTTTCCTTGCAGAAAATGACAATAGTATTTAAAAGTATGATCCTTTGAAAAGGAATGACTGGATACATATTAGTTTACCTGTCATAAATTTGATAATATCTTTTGTCTTTGGCTATTGCATTTTGGTTGTTAGAAAAATGCACTTATATTCTGCATTATAATTTCAGCATAAGAATAGATGAGTTAAATTTGATCTTGGCAGACATGCATATAGCTTGCATTTAAAGTTATTAATAACACTTGCAAAAATTAAAATAAGAATACCCAAGGATTGTTCTTCTTTCAGAGTCCTCTTGGAAGAGCTAAAGTCCATGCTAACCAAAACAATTCCATTCAATCAGCAATGCAATATAGCTGAAGCCACTTAAATAGAATGCAAAGCAACTAATTTTGATAGATACTTGTTCTGTAACTATGTGTTGCTTACTTACAAAACCTCCAAGTTCCAAAAAAATCAGCATCAGACTGAGCAAAAACATATATCAGCTAGAAGGTAAACTCTACTTGCAGAAGATTTCTACAATGCTAACTCCAGAAAAAAGAAAAATGTCAAAGAATTATTTACTGCCAAAGTCTTATTTCATTGACTGACCAGCCTGTGTCTTCACTACTACATTTTTTTGAACTGCTAACATTTTTATGGCAAACCAGCCAGTATTAGATTTTCATAAAAAGGAATAGACTAGTTGCAGCTAGGAGCTTGTTATACACTTACATTTTCAACATGCTCCTTGCTTTGTACATAAACCACATACAGATATTATTGTTTCTTTTGATTGTAGCTTGCCCTATTTTGAGACTAAAATTCCATGGAAAAACTAAATATACAAAGATAATAGAAGGGCAACAACGGTTTCTTTGTCGAAGACAAGTAGAATTTTGATCACTAGATCTAAGCTTTTGACCCAAAATGAAAATGATAACCTAATTACTTTTGACCTCCAGATAACTAAAGCATATATTAAAACTTAGTGTGCAGTTGGTTAGAGATAGTTGCATTGTTTCATATTCAAAATTAATTTAGTTAATGACAATAAACTATCCAAACCACAAATAAAAAGGAATTAATGGAATAATAAGAAATTCAGAGCAATATAGACTCCCCTGCAACTGAAGTTTGAAGGAAGTAAAATCAAATGCCAAGGAAAAAATATATTCCAAAACATAGCAGGTGATAAGACATCTTATGTAAGCTTCTCAAGAACCAACTTAAGGAAAAAATGAAGAGGACAAGGATGAGATTCCCAGCAAGTAGTATAATGATGATAATGAAGCATTAAAAGTATATTTATCAAAATATACTCTAATACCTTCCCCACCCATCCCAACGGGGTTGGTATGACTCTCTAATGGGTGCATTTGGGAATGCACATATAAAGCAAGAAACTGCTGATCCACCAGTTGTGCGGTACTGATTTGCATAAGCCAAGTCTCCAATCATTAGTATCATTGAAGGATCATTTGCTGTAAGATGATCTATTGTGGTTGTTGAATTGCTGGTGAGACCCAAATCTCCAACAACTGCAATTCGACGAGGATACCTATCGGGTCCAGGTAAAGGCATGGTTTCAAAAACTTTCTCGTCACTCATCGCTGGAAAAGCACTATCACCACACTTGTAGTAATATTTTGTTCCAGGTTCAAGACCTTCAATAAAGCTCATACATCCTTAGATCCAAAGAAACAGCTTAAAGAAATTGCACTCAGGAAGGAAAAAAAAAGGAATAAAATGAAATAAAAGTCATAACTATCCATGAAAGACAAGAAATAAATAAGCATAACAAGAACAACTTGCAATAATAAAAACTACATGGCAGGTGTTACTGGCAGTGGCATTCCTTTCATATATGTGGGCATCCAAATGGTAAGAGTCAAATAAATTGGTTTAACTTCTTTACCATCAATTTTCACATGATGAATAATGCCAGAGGTGTAATTCCATAAACCCTCAAAGGGGTATAACTGACTGTAAACCATGGAAAGCCCCTTTCTTTTCATCAAGTACTTCCCACTTTCTTTACCATACCAGACTTCACTGGCAACCGTTGACGGATCAAGGGGAGTGACATTAAGACCAATCTGAGCATCTCCTGAAAAAGTGGAAACCAATTCCAATTCAACAAATATTTCACTCAGACAACCCAACAGACAGAAAAATAGAAAGAATTACAGTGCAACAGCTATAATATATCATTCTTATTCAGCCAATCAAAAAGCAACAAATAGAAAACAATCCCAAGACAACAAATATATTATTCAGCCAATGAAACAAGAAACAAAAGAATAGAAACCTTTACCAGTTAAATAAATATAATAATACATCAATCAGCCATTCCAATTCAATAAACGTATCACTCAGCCAATCAAAAAAGCAAAAAATAGAAAGCAATTCCGGTTCAACAAATATAATATATCATAAGTTTATTAAATGAGCAACAATTAGAAAACAATCCCAATTCAACAATATATAGTTCAATCAATCAAACAAACCAAAAAATAGAACATAACCCAATTAAACCAACATCATATATCATTCAGCAAATTAAACTAGAGATCAATAGAAAACAATATCAATTCAACCAATGTATCATTCAGCGAATCACACAATTGACAAAGAGAAAACAATCCTAATTCGGCAATAATTTTCTGTATTCAGACGGAAAGAATTTCTCGAATTTCATCTAGCAAGGGATCAGAAGCTTGAGCCTTAAGAGAAGCACTTTTTTTCTGGCTAATGAGCTAGGCCTGGAATGTGATTCTCTGGAAATAATTCATCTGATGCAAATGAAGAAATCAGGTCCTGCAAATCTGGAAATGATCATAGCTGACTGTTTGGACTTTCAAAGTGCATTTGGACCATCTCTTTTCCTTTTTATAAAAGATATTGTAATCAAGCCGCATATGATATAGGCAGATGGCTCTTGGAGAGATTGAATTTGCCTTATTTTGGGATGCTCTTCCCATTTGGTGTAAATTCGTACAAATTTATTGACTTTTTGGTAATAAAATTTTCTCTTTTGAGAAAATAAACAAATATAGTATTGTATCACTCTGCCAATTGAACAAACAACAAAGAGAACAAATCCAATTCAACAAAACTACCATTCAGACGGGATGAGCACAAGCCATATTCATAAACTAATGAAAGAGTACTAGTAAGTACCAGTGACCCAAGAAACCCACATTGAAGAGGGCGAAGATATCGCAAGAGCAATCTGCTCAGGGAACATTGAGGTGACATTCTTCTTCAACCTGGGATGATCCATGGGCAAGTCATCACTGCCTCGTCGCAACGATGGATCGAAACTGCGAGTCACAGGTTGAAATGGACCTTCTAAGGTGGTGGGTATGCTTTGCGCATTCGCAGCCACGCCCACTAGAAAAAGAAAAATGACCGAAGCTATACAAGAACAATACAATTCCATGAGCATATCGGCGTTTTAGTTGCTGCTCAAAGAAGAAAAGTTCAGTAGTAAATGGCCATCAACAGTTTTGATTAAATGGGTGGCCGAAGACAACGTTTGTAGTGAGGAGGTGCGTTGCCGTCAAGTTTGATATTCATCAGCGATGCTAGTTTTCGGATGGGACTGCTAAGCTGGAAAATTGGCGAATAGACAAAGATAAGAATATCCAATTCGAACGAAAGATGGTTCCGTTGTTTCGTGACACGGACACGGGTCTCTATGCTTTTCCTTTTTCATTCTTTTTTTTTAGTCCACAGCTCAGTCTGTCTGGCTTGTTATAAATGATATAAATTTTAGTTTTTAAATTTTAGTTTTAATCATAGAAAATAACTGAGATTTTTGCAAATTTTTAAATTTTTTATTATTATTTTGTAAATTAATTTTAAATTATATTTTATTTTATAATAAAAAATATATAAATTATTCATGTCCACAAATAGAAGGCCAAACGGCAAAAAAATCATTTGAAAAAGAATCGTGGCCATTCAAGTGGACCCCTCATTTGGGGTTCAGTTAGAGAATACAATTTTAGGAATCCCAAATTCAAAACAAATATAATTTCAAGGAGCTATTATGATCATATAAAAGAAATTTTCACTCAACTCCCTTAGAAAAGCAAGCAGTTAGTAGTCGGAAGGGTAAATTTGCATGTTGTCAAATAAAATGAGAGTGACCGTGCAAAATCGGAGAAAACAAGTCTTCCTATAATTAAGATAAAACCTGGGGATGTCAATGAAACAATGGGACATAAAAACCTAAGAAAATTTTCTGGCAAGGATATACTTCTTTACTCTTGATGTCATTGTACAGAGAATCTCCTCAAATAATAAATATTTATGGATTTTTTTACAAAAATAAGAAAAATTTTATTGAATGAAAATAATGTTTTAAAATTTAGATCAATAATGAAACGATAAAACTTCTGTTCATAATTTAACTAATTTAAGCAGCTTGACTACCTTAAAACTATGTGATAATAAAAAGTTTAAAAATAAATAAGATTAATAAATGCATATTTAACTATAAAATTGACAATATTCTCTATTTCACGAAGAGTAAAATATATTTAGACTAAATTAGTTTTAAAAAAAATTTTAAATATAATTAATAAATATATTATTTTAAACTAGTAAAAATCAATTGATTTTATAGATTATTTACTAATTTTAGCTTATTAACTTTTAATTTTAATTAAGGAGTCTTGTTTGAATCTTTTTTAGGTCAGGTCATGGCTGAATTGAATAAACTAACTAGTTTAGCTAAAGTTTTAAAATATTAATAAAAAAAATGCTGTGCATCACGGATTGATTGCCATCTCTTGTTTCTTTTTGCCTACAGTCAAAAAAAAAAACAAAGGAACATTTAAAAAAAAAAGAAAAAGAAAAAGAAAAAGTCAATATCCATTCTATTTCTTTTTACTTTTTAAACATCCTTCTAGTTTAATTAATACGAAACAAACTTTAAGACAAGAGCCCATTAGAATTTGATGACATAATTGAGTATATTTCTTAGGATAAGAGTAATTTTACATTTTACAAAAAACACTCTGTTCTTCTTCTCTCTTGATGCTCTGCAAGTTTAGTGATACATATATTTGTAGGCAACTAGCAAAAACTCTCCAATCTGCCAAGGATCCTCCCAATTCTTACACTACAAGAAATTAGTTGATTTGTAATAGACAATTTTCATCCAATAAAAAGTATGAATTTCTATTGAAAATAAGCATTTTTGACGAAAAATCGTGACAGACAAATGTCTATTATGATTTGTAATTTCTGACGGTTTTCATGAGCCATCGACAATTTTTAATAGATTATTCTGTCAGAAATGAAAATTTTTCTATCAAAAACATGTCTTGTCCATTTGAAAATGGGACCGTCGGATGGTGGCATTTGCAATGAACCAATAGCCATCCCCGACAGCTATGGCCATTTGTTGAAATTTTATAATTTATTTTTATTTGATTTTTTTCAACGGAAATTTCGTTAGAATCCATTTGGAATTTAATGAAAATTTGTTTTTTAAAAATATTTGGTGGCAGACCTCAACGAAACTCCTTTTTTTTTTGGGGGGGGGGGGGGAGAACGCAACAAAAAGGTAAACAACTCCCTAGGCTGTAGTAGAGCTGGCAAAAATCCTAGGGGAAAGGAACCTTGGGCTTGGGCAGGCAAAAGAGTGAGGGCTCACCATGGGTGGCTTTTACTTCATCTTACTTAGATGGTAGGAGAGTAGTGTCAAGTGCACTAGGGTTAAAGCCTCACTCGTACCCAAATTCATCTACAAAAGCAACAAAGAATTCTGAATTTAAGCAAAACCCTGCTCGCATCAAGCATGATCTTAGAAACCCTACTCACATCAAGCACAAATTTCACAAAACATCAGAATAGGGAAAAGAAGCGAAAAGAAAGAAAGAAGAAGAAAAAGAAGAAGTGGCAACTTACATTGCCAACAGGAGAAAAGCACAATGTGTTCACAATTGGAAAAGACCCAAGGCACCGGAGAAGAAGATGCAATACAGAGTTGGTTTTTGAAGGAGATAAGAGAAGAATGGCACCAATTTGGGGCTAAATAAGTAACTTTTGTTGAAAAATATTTTGCTAGATTTCAAAATTCCACCCAAACGTTTGACAGTCTTTTTTTTGTCAAAAATTGTGTCAAAAAATATTTCACCCAAATTTGAAATGTCCACCCAAATTTCCTATGTTTGGAGACATTCAGAAATTTAATTTTTTTTTGACAAAATTATATTTTCATGTTTTGGACAAATAGTATCCATTGAAAATTCTATAAGAAATTCTTGTCCAAATTTCAAAATGTCCATCCAAATTTTCAATAGACAAAGAGTGTTGGAAATTTAATTTTTAAAAAAATATTTTTTAGCATTCTTGACAAACAATGTTTATTGGAAAGGGTTTCACACTATTTTAGCCTCTTTTTTTTTGGGTTTTTCCATTGAAAATATTGTTGGAATTTTCCGACTGATACATGTTTGTGAAAATGTGTTCATCGAAAATCTCAAAATTTCTATTAGGGTTATCTCTAAACGATGGATGACAATCATCTGATATGATTAACTCTATCTATTTCCAATTTAATCCTAATCCTACTATAAGCTACACAAGTTCATGATAATACATTTAAGTTCCTCTTATTTTTATCTTCTTCATCATTTTCCCCCACTGCTTGAAGCTTTATCTCCTCCATTGGTCGATTTTATCTACTATGAGGGACTCAATCAACTTCCTGTGTTAAATTCTATCTTGTACAAGGATTCTAAGTGCTCAATGTTTCTTCTAGTCTTCGTCTCCTTCAGGTCTGATGGAAGCCCAAAAGAGACCTCCTCATGGAGGCTCTAATCAACTTTTTCGAATATTAATCCTCACCCTTTCTACATTGTCAATGGCAACATCAACCTTTGGCCCCATTGGTGTCCTTGCGGGCTTGACAAGAACCCTAAAGCTTTTGGAAAGCTTTGTCTTGTGTCAAACTTGAAATGGTTGCAACTCAGCTCTGTCTCTTGCTCAACCAACCTAGCCTGACAACCCAAATCCAACCCATCAACTTCGGCCTACTTCGTTAGCCCACTCTAATAGCTTGCTCCAGCTAGGCTTGATCCAATTGACTTGCCTAGTTTGGGTTTGATGCAATAGAGGGGGACCCTAGTCTTAGGGCACACCCCTTCTATTGTCATTCCTAGGAGTTTTAAAAATTGAATTAAATCGACTGGACCGATCCAATTTAAACAAAACTGATCAAAACTTGATTAAATTTCAAAGAAATCAGTTTAATTCAATTTTTTAAAATATTAAAATTGATTTGTTTGGTTCAGTTCAGTTGTAGGTTTTTTCAAAAAATAACTAAATCAAACTAAACCAATTACATATATATAATTTTATTATATTTATTATAATAAATGTCATTTAATATATATAATAATATTATTTAATAATATTATATATATAGTTCAAAAAAATTATCTAAATCCTCATTCTTAGGTGCTACCCTAATTGATTTTTAATTATATTTAGAATATTTGATATTAAAATTTATTGACATTGTATAAAACTAGAATAATTTTGTCATATTTTCAACAAGTTTTTTTCTTTATTCAATTAATATATTTTAATTCATTTTTATCTTTAAAAAATCTTCAAAACCGATCATATCAAAGTAAATTAAATTGATATAATCATATCTAATTTAGTTCAATTATGAGATATCTAAAAACCAATCATGTCCAATGTCATTGAAAACTAACATATTTAGTTTGGTTTAAATAATGTATAAAACCCAAATTGAACCCATCAATAGTCATCCCTCCATTAGTATGGAAACAATGAATTTATGTACTTTAGAAAAAATTAAAAATTATTTTCGTAGACAAAAAATTTATAAAATATTGAAATGTAGTTGGCCTGGGATAATTGTATTAAACATGCACAAGAGAAGATTATATTTATTGAAAAGATGAGGGAAGAATATATATTGAGAGAAATAAATAGATTTGGAATTTTATTAAATAAAATTAATTAAATCATATATTATCTAATAACATTTGAACAAATCAGAAAAAAGTTTTGCAAGGAATCAACTATAATTTTTAGATTACATTATGTTTCATACTTTTTGCCATTTACTATAGTTTGAGAACAACTTCCATGTTTAAATTGTACCAATAATTTTACTTCTCATATAATATTATGCCTAACATTACATGATAAGAGATATATCGTCTTGTAAAAAATGAAAACTTAGTCAAAATAGAATTTTTTTTTCAGTTTTCTTTATCTTTCCTTTTATTCAAAATTGTTAGAAGATATATTGATTTATATTTTGATAAATTGAATATTTAAGGTATTTTAATATTATCCAATTTATCTTTAAAGTTAATATATGGAATATTTATAAATTGGTGTAGACATAATATGTGCCTACCTTGTCAAAAATGTTAAGTTTATTATGGTTGTAAATATTTATGGTATATTTATTAAACACAATTCATGTAGGACTCGCTTGGTAGATTAGATAAGGGCGAATAATGATAAATTATTTGTATTTATTTAATGATTAGTAGATTGAATAATCATATTGAATAGATAAAATTTATGTCAAATAATTATTTAATTGAATCATAATAAATTATATTAGGAGGAGGTAAAATAATTTTATCTAACTTTTATCCAGTCTTTATGTATAATATTATTTCTACTATTCATAGACCAAATTAATGTGCCACCTCATTTGTCACCCCTCACCACCACTATTTGTTGTTGTTTGCCTTCCACTATTACCAAGAATGAAAAATATATTTTTGATAATTTACATATTTATTTGTATTTTATTTATACTTAAGTTAAAATTGACTAAATAAAATATAATAATCTAAAATATTATACGTCAAAGTACTTTTTTAAATGCTATAATCTCTTACCTTGTCTAATCTAACATATACCAAATGATACATTAATAAAAAAGAGATAAAAATTAATTAAAAAATTTAGAATTGATATATTGGATATCAAGAACTTTCGGAGTACAAAATAGGAATTTTACAATGTTCAAAACAAAATTTGACTCCTTGTAATAAAACAATATACAGAACTTTAAAGCATTTATTACAGAATCAACAATTCAAAAACTTACAATTATCTTTTATTATATTAATAATAATTAATATCTTCAGATAATTATTCATTAATACCTATATCTTATAAAAATTACACACATATTTAATAGAATGTAGTATTTATCTATTAAAACTTATCTACTAACACTTACTGGACAAAGAATATAAAATAGAAGTAGAGGAAAAGAGATTTCTTTTTTATTTTTAAGAAAACCAAGATAGAAGAAGAAAGAAAAAGTGGCTTTTATTTATTCAGTATAAATATTTTTATAAATTAATATATTTAAATACTTTTTATTAAAAAGTACATAATAAATTATTATTTTCCATGGATTGATCACGTGCCACTTGGCTTTTATATATATATATATATATTGCTTATAACTATTCTACGAAAAACATAAAATTATGCTTAATCTTCTATGACAGATGTGAAATAGCTAATTCTCATGTGGGGACAAGTAATTCCAAAAATTGTACATCAATTCTTTCCACTTGAAAATAAAAAATATTTTTTCACCTCATTATACCAATTCCATTAATGCATGTTTTAAGATATACTTGAAAAAAATATTATTTCCATTGTTTAATTTAATGATGATACCATAAGAAGCCCAAAAGAATAAAGAATAAAAAATAAAATTAATTTTATAATATTATATCTTTTTATTTTTTATAGAAGTTATTTATTTTCTCATTTATAAAAGGAAAAAAAGATAATCGCTTGAGGGAAGAAAAAGGAAAAAATAAAAAGGTAAGACAGATTTAGACTTATTTTTTAATTGTTTTTATGCGCCAAACTAGAACTTTCAAATACGTGTACTTTCCCCTATAGCAGAAGGCAAAACGAAAGCCTGCAATGGAAAGGTTTGGCTGAAAAGTTCACATCCCAAGATCATTTTTCCGTTGGCAGGAAAAAGAAATAATCAAAAGCCAATCGACAGATTGAGCATTGAACGTGGCCGAGAGAATTTTCGGAAATGGAAGATGAAGTTTCGTTACAAACAAACAACGATCAGGTGTATACAGTCGGCAATCCCTGTTGTCACTCTCCGCGTATAAACATATATATGCATGTAATGCTCATATATATGGCCTCTCCGTTACATCCCGCCATTTGGTGTCCCATTTTTCTCGCCCTGTATGTCATAAAAAACGAGGTATAATTTTCTTTCTTCATTGTGCTTGGTTGTTTTTGTTCCAAATTCATTGATGATGATGCTGCTAAACTGGTTGTGTTTGAGTTTGATTGCTTTTAAATTTTTTTAGAAAATGATTTATCTGTTGGATTGCTAGTGTTTCTAGGTTGTGGAAATGCTTATGGTCCTGATTCTGTTGTTATAGTTTTTGAAAGATAGTTGACTGAGAATGTGGCTTTCAGTTTCAATCAATTCCTGCCAATATCCACGCCAGAAAATTAAGAACATAAATCCAGTAGCCCAAACAACATGCCCAAATAAGAACATCCACGCCCAGACAGATAAACTATTCATATCAAAAGTGTTAAATCCGCTGGTAAGTTGGGAAGAGTTTAATCATAAATAATCTCTTCACTGTGTTACAACAGTGGGGTTTTGCATTTCTTGTTACTCTGCGTTAGTTTCTATTTTCTTCTGTATGATTTTATCAAAGCTTTTGAGATAGAATTAATCTGTGTTGTGACCGTTTGATTTTTAATTCTATTTAGCGTTTGTATTTGTTTTGGCTCCCATTTTCTAGAGAAAAGCTGAAAATGTCTGTGACTTTTATTCTTCCGAAAGTAAAGATGACTGCGTTTAGAACGTTGCCTTGATTGTTCAAATTTATCAGTGGGTTTCTTTGCGTATGAATGTGCGGTGTGCTTGTGATTGTTTAAACATGATTATTTGTTTGCATGTGCATATCAGAGAGGATATATTCTATCAATTTGTTGGGAGACGTATAGATGGCACCTTAATAGGTATTACAAAGTATTTATTGTTTTATTTTGTTGTGTGATTTACTGTTAACATTCAGTTTGAAGAGTGGGTTCTGAATCCAGCAAGTGAATAGCCTAGTTGGTTTTGGGTATTCCAGTCTCAGGACCCTAGCTTATGACTAGGATTTGAACCCTAGTAGTCCCATTCCCTTCCCCTTGTAGTACATTCCTACTGGTTGGAAAATAAAAAGAAGTGGTTCTCAATCTGTTCTGGATATTATTATTATTATTTTTTCCCAAAAGCAAAAATAAGTTCAAGCAAGAGTTGTAGAATAGTTAGTGAAAGTAAGAGAAAGGATGCCTAACCTTATTTATAATATGTGAGACCTCGTTTAATTGAAGAAATTAGGGAAATGATGATCCTAAACCAAGCAGACGCTTGTCTTTGAAAAGCATTAGGATTAGTATATTTTTATATTATGAGAATTTCTTTTAAAATTTGAAAATTCAAATATTTCTTCTCACTCTCTCTCTCTCTCTCTCCCCCCCCTCCCTCTGTCTAAGTACAAATTAGAAAAATTCAATCCTTTGGCTTGCATCCTTGTGGATCTTCCCTAGCTCAGATATCAGACAATTGAAAGCATATTAGAGCTCAATTTGGATGCATCATCCAAAGTTCATTACTTTTATGTACTGTTCTCTGTTAAATCCCATACAAATAGTTTCACCTTTGTTAAAATACTAAAAACAATATGAAGTCTGGACAAATTCAGATATTGATATATCTCCGCAAAATTTGAAGCCTATTTCATTGGCTTTATTTATTGATTTGTTTTGTTAAGAATGTAATATATTGTGGCTGTGTGACATATGGTCATGTAGTTACTGCAGTGTCGAGGCTCTCGCCATTACAATATTGGCAACATGAATAAGTGCCTGTTATAATTTTGCTTTCTGTTGTATGGTTTGTATTTTATGCTTTGTGATCTAAAGCTTTTTAGGCTTTAGAGTCTTTTGAGTTGCAATTGAGATTATGCCTCTTCTATCTGGAATTTTTCTTATTTTTGTTGAAATCAAACCAGAGAAAATGCTTTGTGAAAAAAGTGATAAAGTTTTTTGTCCCCAGCTGCTGCTTCTGGGTGTGCCATTTTAGGATAAACTAGGAAACAGTCTTTTTACTATATCAAGATAGACATAGAAAATTACTTTAAGAAATGAGACATATTAATTTTTTCAATTAAAGTTTTTGTTATTCTAATGAACTGTTAAACATAATTGCAGCAGGCATCTAAATTTTATTTCATCTGTTTCAGGGATGTGTACAACATCCAAAGGGTGTAGAGAATTTGAGGATAAAATGGTGCTTAATTTGGATCTCAATGGACCACCTCCATCTGAAAATGCTATCGGCTCTGTTGATCTCAGTCTAAGAAATGGCTGCCTTGGGAGACTGGAACGCATCAGATACAAGTGACAAATAGGAATGAATCTGTTGATGATGACGTGGTTATATGCTCTCCGAGGGGTTTTCTTGAAGTATGGCAAATAACATTATTATAATGCTGGTTGAGAGTCTATCTCGACTGAGGTTGCTGATTTTCCCTATTCACCTTTTTTTAGGCGAGGGAGAAGGCTAGAAGGAACCATCAAATGATAGAAGTGATCGATGAAGATAGTGACTTTCAAAGGCGGCATTCAGGTTCTTTGCAATTATTTTATTTCCTTATTCTTGATTCTGCTTATTGAATTCTTGAAATGTTAGATAGTAAATTTTTTATTTTGTTATTTTAAGTAAACTTCTGACTACTTGTTAGTGCTCATGCCTTTATAATTGTTTGTTTTCCATGTTGTTTCTCTAGTTATGATTATTCATTACTGGGGACATTATAAAGTGTCTGCTTGCATCAATGGTGGAACTCCCATTTTCTCTTGGAATTGTTCCTGATATTCCCCCAACCTTATCTCAATGCCAGTGATTGATTCATTAACTGAGAACCCTTCTGCGTGTTGGAATTTATGTAGATAATATGGCAAACCATAGTAATTTAATTGTCAATCACATTTTTTAATTTTTTCTGTTTCTCTTGCTTTTAGGTTGTGCTTGAGTGATTTATCACTATTTAGCTTGTAGATTCAGGGACTTGCAATTCTAAAACTTGGAAAAGTCTTTGGTAGTAATGCAATCCATTATCTTTGGAACATTAAATACTATAGATTTTTACCTATTCAAAAGGAACCTTTTAGTGGTATCTGTGACCAACATATGACCAACTTTTGTGTTATTTTTGTTAGCATTGTAATGAATGTCTTGCTTTAATTACATTTTAGTTAAGTAGCACCTCTGGAAGGTCCTTGATTGCTTCTATCCATCTATAAAATGGCAAATTGTTATTCATCTTTTGTGTATTCTAAATGGCTGAAGAATCCTGTGTCTTGTGTAATCAGTTTTTTTCTGTGGTGATACTTACCCTATTCATAAACTGTAATTACAGAATTGATGGCTAGATCACTTTCCAGCACCGATAATCAGCAGGGTGAAGGTCCAGCAAAAAATAGCATTGCCAGCAGTGGAAATTCCATAAACTTGGAAAGCAACTGGACAAGCAAGGTGTTTTGACTACCTCCCATTATGCTATAGCTTTTGCCTAATTAACTAGTTTCTTGATTTAGTCTGTTCCTTTGACGTATAATCATGTCCCTCCTCCCCCCCCCTCTTTACTGTGGATATGCTGATAAATGTGGAATTAATGTAAGATGAGAATTTTCCTTCTCCTATTTTGTCTTTGTTCTTTTAATAAATTATAGGAGTGGCTAATTTGATTCTTGTGAAACATATCTTGGGAATTTCCATCTGATGGCAAGTCTTCAGGTGAAGCTTAAAATGCATCATGTTAAAAAGAGTTACCTACTTGCCATATAAAGCCCATTTTTATTGTCATTGCTGTGGTTTCCTTGGGTAGTAAACGTCTGATTGTCTCTGCATATGCATTTCAAGTCTATTATCTTATTTACCTGCCTACCACTGTGCTTCTAAAAGACTATCAGATCCTTTCAAAATCTTCAAGATTCGTGAACGAGTTGGTCAATTCTCTATATGACAGTGATGTGCAAGTTGGATGCATCTTTTGGTTACTGTTCGAAAGTTTTCTCCTATCTTACAAATTTCTCCCAGAGAGACAGAAATAGAGTATATATGCTGACTACGATTTGCATAGAATCTCTCTTCTTTTGGTGATGCTTAAATGTACTATGCTTGTTATATTGGAGCAGATAGCTTGGCATTCTGTTGGGACTTTCAAGAAGTTGATATCCTGCTGTTTGATATATTCATTCCACCCAGCTGAATTCTCCTCCTCTTTCATTTCTTCATATCTTATTTAGTCTCTTCATTCTATCTCTTCTTGCATTGATTTAGTACAAATTGGTATGGAGAAAATTTCATCAATTCACAAAAAGCTGTTTTATTTAGCAATGCCAAACACATCTTTTCATTTATGGCAATAATTTGCTATTAGCTTCTCTTGACATCACCAAAGCCTTGCTTGAGTCCTTGTTGCAGCAACTTGCCATCCACCAGTTGTGCCATCAACCAACAACCATTTTCCAACCAAGCTGTGAACTGCTGTCATGGTACCACTACTGCAGTCAGAGCTTCAAATCAGTGATCAACTTGGTGAGGGATTACAGTGGCCCCCTTGCCATTCTTATTTGCTTTTGAGCCGATAAGGTTACAAGCCTTGTTTCCAACAAATCCTGTGCTCATTTTCCTGTAGCTCGTGCAGCTGTGCGCATGGATCTTAGTTGTCAGATCTTGCATTGCTTTTGCAAAAGTCTGATCTTGCTTCACCATACTTTATCACCAGTCTTTCAGTCATGCATTCTCAACTTATCAAGATCTCTTTAAGCCTATGCTGCCAAGTAAAGTGGATGAAGTAGAAATTTGTTGTGTGATTCATTGCTGACTGTTGAGGCTACAATTGGCCTGGATTATGAGGGCCTTCATTAATGTGGCTACCATAAAATCCTGTGGTTGTTTGCTCTAAATGGTTTTTGGTCAAACCAAACCACTGGTTATTCGCTTGAAAAGATTATAATTCATCACCTGGCTTGACCTGGTAACACAGTTTGATCCTTATGTCACTTATATGTGTGGTATATCAAGTGTCAAACATCCCCTTAAATCTTACATATGGGGATATACATAACCGGATTGGGTACAACATGTGAGCACAGGGCACAAGGCCCCCTGCATTGGGATGGTTGGGGTAGGTTCTTAATTCTCTGTTTGAAGCAAGGGCTGGAGGGGGTTTTGGGCTGCAAAACTGGCCCCATCCTTACCCCTGTTTGCCAGCCTCTGACTTTCCTGTTGAGGACCTTGGCTAAACAAAAACAAAAACAAAAACAAAAACTAAAAATGCAATAGAAGGGTACTGTCCTGTGTAATCAAATAACAAAACCTACTTTTCCCAAACTCACTTTCTTCAAACTTAATTTTCCCAAATTTACTTTCCCCAAAAGCACTTTGTCCTAAACCCACTTTATCAAACAATGCCTCGCCTCACTTTATTTTGCATGAGGTTGTTCCAATGACATGAAGCAAAGGAACAACCTTCCATTGACGTTGCCTTCTTCGAAATCAATATTATAGCAAGATGTTGCTGTTAGTGATCATTTACTTATCAGTCGGGAGGCTTTACATGTGAGATAGGATGATGATCAAACATGGCTATCACGATACTAAAATTGTTATAATGCAAGAAAATGTTGTGAAGAGCAATATGCTAATTTAAAGGGAAAAATACTTGAACTATGAGCTCTCAAGGGATGCTATGGTAGATATTGAAGCCATTGAAAACGAGAACAAGCATGAAAGTTTGAGGAGGAATTATTGCTACCAGAAAATGAGAGTTCTAATTCATCATTACTTCATTGTTTGGAGAAAGAGGATGACACCATGATGGTTGATAGCTAAGAAACTTCTATAAAAGAACAAGATACATATGCTGTTGTCATCAAAGTAATCAAGCAAAGGAAGTGGAAAAGAAGAAAGAGTTTGTGTTTGCTGATCAAGATTCAAGGGACAATAAATTCAAATAATGTATTGAGCATATGAATGAAGACATTCATCATTTTCAAGCCCTCCCAATCTTTGAAATTATCATTCGTCAGCACTTAGTTGCTCCTTTAGTAACATGGTCTCTTTATTATACTTTATCATGAAGACTTTCATCTTATTTGATAGAAAGTGAGTGTAGCGAAAGCGGGTTTGGGAAAAATGAGTTTGAAGAAAGTGAGTTTAGGGAAGTAGATTTAGAAAAAGTAGGTTTCATTGTTTGATTACATAGGAATGGTGGAAGGAGATTATAAATAAAATATACAATTTATCTTTTATTTATTTATTTATAACTATTCTATTCTATTTTATGACATTTTGTAGGGACTGGGTATTTGGGGGAGGGGAGCCCTCCTTGGGTATTAAACACCCACCGAACTTTAGGCCGTCTAGCCTAAAGTTGGGTAACAAACACGCTCTTTTGTTATTTCCAAATGTCAATCTTGTTAATGTGAATTGAGCAACTAAATTCATTCACATAAAAAAACTTGAGAATCTATTTTCTTTTTTCTTTGAGCTTTTCTTAATGATTGTGGAAGCATATATGTAATAGGCAACTAGTGTGTTAAAATCAAATAAATGAATCCTATTAAACTATAGTATTTATAATTCCAAAGATGATCAATTACCTAGTAGACAAGCTCTGGCAGTTCTTTAAAGGCAACATGTACAATAATTCATAACGAATAAAGGTCAAAGGAGGGTTGAGATACTGGGAACTCACTTTGGTAAGCAAACAGTAAATGAGTTCTTTAATAATAGTTGTCTTTATAGAAAAAGTTATATGCATGTCAAATAGCTTTTTTTTTTTTTTTTTTTTTTTTTTGGAAAAAGGATCAAGTAAAGAAAGAATATGTAAATAATAACCTTGCATTTCAATGTTACTAAACAAGAGTAAACAAATGAGGATAAGCTTCTTGTAGTACTAATGAAGAATGCAAAGCGATTTTCTTCTTAGTAAAATAGGTGATGTTGTTTGAGAAGGGGATTTCCATTAAAATCTTTTGTATATGAGAGTTACATGTAACTTCATGACTTTGTTCGATCTTTGCCCTTTCTCTTTCCTCTTTATTATTCATTTTCTCATTGTTAAATAAACCTTTAAACAAATTTAAAGTTAGCTTGTTCTAAAATTTGTATACTTTTGTCTCTTATGAAGATCGTAAAATAAAAAGAGCTAGTGATAAAAATCCTTTATTTTGTCCACATATTTCGTAATGGAAATACTCAATCACAATTCTTTCATCAATTTAAGAATCAATCTATTCTGTTTTGGGAGCAATTCACCCTCCTCAAATTTATTGTATGACTTACCTTTGATATTGCTAAAAATGGGTGGCCACCCTTGGCCTTCAATATGTGTTTTTGGTGTTAGTTGTTAGATTCATTGAAAGGGAAACCTTTTGGGTAAATGCAAAAAATAATATTAGTAATTCTTGTACTACACTACCATATTTCCATATGAATTGCTTATTTAGGAAAAGACTATTTTAAAAGTCGTATAGAATACCTATTCATTTTTAAGAGCCAAATTAAAGGCATGATGAGCAACATGTGGAACCTTAGCTTTTGTGGTGTGTCTCTTCTTGTGTGGTGTGGCTCAGCTCATGTGAAATGCCTAAGGTTATTTAGAGTCTGTGCATACCCAAGATAAATTAATTCTTCAACATAGACTTCACGAGCTATGCAAGGCGTAGTGTTACTTGGCAAAAAGAGATTACATGAATTTAAAAAAGAAAACTTCCTACATTGACATACATCTTCATACCCTCACACAAGTTGAAAAAGGTCACTGTTTGAGCTGTAAGCTAAATAAAATGATAACCCTTTTTCTCAGCTCCATTGTTTGGTGTCAGCTTGTCAGGACATAGAGCCACTCTTACTAAGCAATTCTTCAATTGGAGGGATTTTGTGCTAGCTTAACTAGGCACCTATAGACTACTCCTGCCCTTGAAAGTGACTCATGACTGGGGCAATGTGCTAGTTAACCATTTCTCAAGGGCTTAAACACCCCTAAGGGACTTGACCTAAAGGTCACCATCGCTCAATGCTACTCAAGTGGATCCTAACAACTTCTTTTAAGGGCTTGAGTGTGGACCCAACCTTCAAGGTGACCTCTGTTTGAGCTGGTCCATCACTCAAGACAACCTTAGATCCCCCCTCCCCTCAATAGACCACCATGGCAAACCAAACAAAGGTCCAAGCTTCCTTAAAGGCACTACACTTCTCTAAACTCTCAAGCAACCATGCAGGAGTGGGACCATTGGTAATCAAGTGGCTTGAATGAATAGAAGTCGGATACCTTAGACAAGCCCCTATGTGACTTGACTATGGCATGACTGCTCTAAGAGTACGTACCTGGATACCAAAACTATAAGTCAAGGGACATTCGGGTGCAACTTTATACACAACATTAATGGAAGCTGCCTAACCAACTGCTTGACATCGGCATCCACATGGTGCAACATTAGGCCATGCATGAGACAGTTGGATGACCCTCACCTTGGGCTCTCTGAGCCACTTTGAGGAAGCCATAGACCCTCAATATTGATTGAGCAGGTCAAATGAGGAGGTGGGTTCCCAGCCCAAATGCAATTATAAATAGAGATCAAGACCTTGTGACTTGAGAGTTTGAAGCTTTACCATGCCTTAAGTTCACACTCATGCATGCACTCTCTCTAGCACCATCCAATTGCTCATCTAACCCTCTTTTGGTGGAATCCACCTGGCCAGTTATACCAATATCCAAGCACAGCACAACTCTTTGACAACCAGCTTAATCCTTGCTTGGCTCATTCAACAAGCCACCATCGCCACACACTTTATATAGGCTGAAGGCATAAATTGAAATTGTAGGTCACCCGGTGTCATATGACTTCCTAATATCATAATAAGCACTGAAATATTTGAATGAGATGTTAATTTTCAGCATTACCTTTATATGGGACAATGTTTTTGGTGCAAACACCACCTTTTCCATTCAAGTTATCAAAATTGACATTTTCTTATTTTCCTTTATTGTTAACTAATTATACTTGTTTCATTATTGTTTCTGAATTTTTTTGGGCATTTGATTTCTTCTTTTTCTTTTATAACCTATGTTATAGAACTTCTTGAAAAATAAATAATATTTCTTTTTTGGATTTATTTGCAAAGATTGTTTTATGTTCTTGAAACAGAGACAAAAAGTGACAGTGAGAACTTGTTAACAAATACTTTGCCCTAGTTGGTTTGGGTAAGATTTTATGGAAGTGTCTCCTTTTTAGGAGACAACTTTTTGTTATTTGCCGAAGCCCTATTAACAGTTTTTGGTTCGTATTTAAACGAACGTTACTATAATTGAGTTTCTGAAGGTGTCATGGTTTTCTGCTTCCAAAAATAGCCAAATACAGTAGCAACAAAAAATAGAAGTAGAAAGAGAAAAGAAACAAAATCTAGATGTGGATCTAACTCAGAAAGAAAGCTGAATTGATGTCTGAAGGCCCTAATTGAGTAAGGTTGCATGGTGTGGGAACTTCTAGAAATTGAATTCTTGCACGAAATGAGGTTCTGATGTTGGGTATCATGATGGAGGCACAAAATCCTTGGCTAAAATGGGGTATAGTGGTGAAAGAATGGAAAGATTATATGTCCCCTCCTAGTTGGCTGGGAGGTGTGGGACCTTATTCTATCTATTGACTAAACATCTACTTTGAAGTGGAAAAGATGTTTAGCTTCCCAATCAGCTCTGCATATTTCCTTTTTCCTACTTTCAGCAGGCTTTATTAGCCTCTCAATTTGGGTCTCAGTGTTTTAGGGAAGGCGGGATATCTTTCCACATATAGGTGCCATTGGGTTTTTACTTTGTTTTACTTTTACATGAAAACAATAGTAAGAAAAACTCAAAAAGAAGTCAAAATTTATATAAAAAGCTAACTATAGCATTTTAGGAATACAAGAGTCACTCAGATTCATTATTACTCCATTATTCTTTCTGTATTCTCTCTATGGAAAATATGGATCATTTATTCTAAGAAAGATGTGCCAACTCACAAAATCATATGATTTCTCATAATCGATCTCTTACCTTTGAGTGCCATATCTGGGATTCTGGGGTATCATGTTTGACTTTAGTCTTGTAAAATTTTCTTGTAATTTTGATACTCACCAAAATTTGTTTCAATGTAAAATTCAACTCATAGCGTCAAATAAAAAATGAGTCAATTTTAAGATTCTAACAACTGTGGCAGATCTTCTTTTTTATAAAGTGAAAACGTGTTCACCAACTTACAGATTAGATAAAGTTTTGAGTCTGGCATTGATGGTAGTTGTCATAGGTGGAAAAGAGGCCCCACAATGACCAAGGCACGTCAAGGCAATAGGTACATCTCACCCGCGTTCAGGCAAGGTTCCTTAATCAGAGGTGTGTCTGGACTGGTGAAGAAGGTGCAATTTTGTGGAAGTGTGCCCTAGTTAAACCCACCTATATATGAGTTTCCCTTCCCTCCAAGGGATCTAATTACCTTGAGCTGTTTTGCTGGCTGTTTTTATTGGTATTTTATGGCTTGTTTAATGGGTTTTATGTGCTTTTGATATTGATGGAATTCCTAAAGAGCATATGGAAGAATTAATTTCTTCTAGTCTGGAAGCAGCAAGTTTGGATTAGAACAGTGACTCCACAGTTTTCTCTATTAATTTTCTTGGTTTTCTTAATTCACTTAATCTCTTCCCCATTTTTTTTCTTTCTTTAGTGTTCTCAACAATGGAATTTGATATACCATTGCAGCTAATTTGAGTTTAAATGTATTTTGGCCAATTTGGAATTTTGACTTTGGATGTATGTGGCCATTTCTTATTGTTGATATTTAATATTGATTTTTCTACTTTTATTTTGTGATATTAGAATGCACTGAAGTGTTATGGTATTTTTACCTTGGGAGTTTAGACTTCAAGCGCATTTTTATGTAGGATACACAGAAATTATACATTATTAACCTTACTTCAATTAGGTCCAATGCTTTTCCTTGCACCTAGGTTTTTGGAGATCTTTTTGCGTTATTGCACTTTGAGCTATTAACAAAGCAAACAGTGATTCTTCTGAAAATTTTGCTGGCAAATGATTGTTCAGGGAAACGAATACAAAAGCATCTAGCTATCAACATTATGGACATCGATTTTCTGAATATTGAAGGATGCATATCTCACAATATACTTCAGAAAGTTTCCATGGAAGTACTGTGTTGAAATTCTATTATTGTCTTTGCTTCTTAAATTATCTCTGCAGAACTAAGTTGATAAAGAATCAGTTTCAATTATGGTTGGGTCTTGCCATTTATGTGCTTGGCTTATTTTTATTTCCGTGGACCACAAACATTCAGACTCCACTGCGTGATGGATGAACTGTTTCAATATATAATGCCCTAATGGCAAATTTCTCTGGATTTTTATTAAAATGAGGCAAACAGAAAGGCTTGCTGGCTGCATTTGAGAGTTATAATGCTGTTTCATATAAAAAATGAAGTGAGGTGTACAATGCTTTTGCCACTCTGGTGTTTGAGGTTGTTAAAGATGAACAGATTTATTCCAAATATGAAAAGCTCATTTATCTGATTTGAACTAGTGAATCTTGGGTGTCCATGGAGCAAATATTAATATTCTACTTAGCCCTCAACCTTTAGATCATTACTGTAAATGAATAAATTCATTTGAAAAATGTGTTAAATTTCTCTCTGAAAATGGCTGCTGACCAATGTATTGATTTCATTTTCTCTTTTGATTAAAACATGAAATTCACTAGAAGTCAATAGATCACCAGTAAATACAAGAGGAATTTTAGAAGAAATGATTAAAATACTGAACATGTTTATTATGGTTTGGACTTTTCATCTGTGACACAAAGAAAGCCATTTTCCAAAAGAATAGAACTGCTGCACAGAGAATGCACGTACACTAATGTTGCATGGGGGACAAACAATTATATGTGCTATCTTCAGATTTGGTACTTTGCATCCCAATTGTCCTCTTCATTTGAATATAGGATGAAGTTTTAAATTTTCTATGTTTTAGAAATTACTTGCACAGAACTTATTGTAGTAACCACTTCATCCCTCTCTAGCAACCCTCACAGGTGCTGATCAAGCTTTGTAGTTGTGTGCACTCTTATCTAGTAAGTGTTTAAATGAATGAAAAGGTGAAATGAAAACTGAAAAAAAGATATTCTTTTGTTTTTTTAAAGATCTCCTTGGTTCTGGAAATAGTAAATGATATAGCCAATTCTAGCTTTATAAAATGATGTGCAGAATGTTAATCTGGATATATATGGGTCATTCGTTCTTCTTTTTATTGTTTTTAGAGATTTGTTTTGGTTACTTATTCTCATAATGAAGGGTTCTGTTATACAATACTGAAAATTAAAAATGCTTATGATTTCATTTTCCAATTCTAGAAGTAAAAAATAGAATGCAGCTAATGTGGGTAAAATTTAACATAGAAAGCATGATAGATGAATTTTATTTCTGTTGAGAAAATAACAACTGCTAGGATACTAAGTTATATTTTTTGTGGATTTTGTTATGCTTATGAATTTTAGTTTACGAACGTTTTTGGATCTTTATGGTCATATGCCAATTACTGACTAACATTAATGTCCAATGGCAGAATAAAGATGTTATGGAAGAGCCAGAGATATACGAGGTTCCTCCACCAAGGCCAAACATTTTCTGTTGCCCAGTTTGCATGGGCCAATTTAGAGAAGAGACATCAACAAAATGTGGCCACATCTTCTGTAAAGAGTGCATTTATTCAGTAATTGCTGTTCAAGGAAAATGCCCAACCTCCAGGCAAAAAATTAAAGTGATGGATACCTTTAGGGTTTACCTTCCTGCCGCTGACTAAATGTGAGTACACCCTTGGGTGCAAATTTTTGTGAGTTCTCTCTCTCACCCCCTTCCGCAACCCCCTGAAAAGAGACCTCAATCAAATCCTGCCAGTGTTTAATCTCCTCTTTAATGTGGAACAATTTGGTGTCATTTTGTGGTTAAGACAGAAATATGCCTTCCCTATTGACAATGAGACTTATCCCCCAACATCTCACTCGTTGATCTTTGTCCCTGTTATAACAGCGTAGAAATAGGGTTTTCTTTTTGGCTAGTTCTTTTTGTTAAGTGGACTTTTTTTCTTCTCTATTAACATATATGTTTTTGGGTTGCACAGGGGAGGCTGACTTATTTTTAGGATGCTGTGGTATTTTACTTCAAATCGGGGGTAGGAACAACCATTGGACATCAAGTAACTTTTACTTGATTCATATGTTTTTGCTTGGGGTAAATTACCCCATTTAGAAGTTTTGAAATTTTTGAAGTTTTATTAAGTTTGTCAAGATAAGCTAGTTCCTTTTCCAGATAAGCTGGACTAGGGAAACTTGTTTAGTGGTTTTGGTCTCTTCATTGCCCCTCCTTTTGACTCTTTTATTTGATTTTCTTAGGGCAGGCATTTTTAATATTGCATATCTCAAAATGGCTGTTTATATATCTTTACTGACAATGCTCTTTTGTTTCAATTGCAATTTGTCTTCATCATGTTAAGTGATTGATGGCAAAATGCATCAGTCTGGGATGAAATATGTTATATCATCAAAGAGGATGTTGTTATTATAGTTTTGAAGTGGGATTATTCCATAAAACCACTTCCCCCATATGTTGTTTGTCTTGGTTTAAAAGGTGTGTAGGTGTGCAAAACACGTGCTCATGTGCAAAATCCGTGCGCATATGCCTGCCCGTGCGTGCACTCACTTTTTGAAATAAGACTTCATGAAGTTTGGCCAATGCTACTTATTGACTTACATCCCCAAACTATTGATAAGTCTAAAGCTGAGCTCTAGAAAGAATGTGTTATTGCACCCAAAAAAAGGAAAAAGAGAATAGGTTCTTGAATGGAGATGCTATTTTGATGAGTTTTGTTATAGGAACTTCACTTTCCTATTATTTTTTTTACTTTCTTACACAGATGATGGTGCCAAAATTTGGAGAATCGAAAATCTTTTTGCAAGTAGTGTTAGTTGGATACTCCCAAGTAGTATCAATCTTTGGAATCTCTGGTAACATACATGTGTAGTTTGGTTTTACTTTTTATAAAGACACTACAAGACTAAACTAATATATGTTCATTGAAATATTCATTTAAATTTTATTTACTTTTAGGTTTAGAGAAAATAAGTTTGGAGAAAATGGATTTAGATAAAGTGAGTTTGGTAAAAGTGCGGTTAGATAATTATGTCAAATTTAATGAAATATTTTTTTCTGAAAACTTTTCTGTTCTATTTCATCTATGTGCGCATCTATTATATGTATGTGTGTGAAGGGGGGGGTGGGTTTAGATAAACCTTTGAATGTCATATGCTTGCGCGTGTACTCACTCTTTGAAATTAGACTTCATGAAGGTTAACCAATGCTATTTATTGACTTAGATCTCTAAATTATTGAGAAGTCTAAAGTTGAGCTCTAGAAAAAACGGGTTATTGCATCCAAAAGAAAAAGGAAGAAGAGAATAGATTCTTGAATGGAGATAAGATTCTTGAATACAAAGTGGGTTGGGTAAAAGAGTGGTTAAATAATTTAGATTTGAAGAAAGTGAGTATAAATAAAATAAATTTATTGCTTGATTGTTGGATTAGTAAAAATTATTTATAAACAAATATGTCAAATTTAATGAAACAATTTATTTTTTTGAAAACTTGTCTCTTCTATTTCATCTGTGTGTGCATCTATTATATATGTGTGTGAAAGGTGGCTGAGTTTAGAAAAACTTTTCAGTATCATTGAATATGTCAAACAAGGTCTTAGTTAAATTCCATTTCTCTTGCTTCATATTTGATATAAGGTAGCCTAGCCAAACCCAGGCTACCAAATAAGGTTTAAGCTAGTGTTAGGACTAGTTTAACCGTGGTTTGCAAATTAATGTTTTAAGTGTTAGGGTTTATGTGACAGCGGGTTTGGGGAAGTGGTTTTGTAAAAATGGAGTTTGGTAAATGGGTTTAGAAAAAATAAGAGCTAGTTTGGTTTTTAAAAATGTTTTTTGTTTTCCATTTCTATATTTATTTTTTGAAAATAATTTTCATTTTTAAATTTTCAAAATAATAAAAATATGTTTGGCTTGATTTATTATTTTTTGTTTTAAGAAAATGAAAATACATTTAGTGTACCAATTTTTAGTAAATTGAAAATAAGGATTTAAATGATTAAAATCAGAGTTTTAAGGTTTTTATTGGATTTTAATTGAAGAAATCAGAAATTTTAGAGGTTAAATAGAGATCTGAAAAGTTTGAGGACTAAGTTGAATAATAAAAATAATTAAGGACTAACTTTTGAAAAAAGAAATGCACTATTCATCATCCCTTCCAATGCCCTTTTTGCGTCGAGCAATGATGGAGCCCAACCCATCATGCCACTTGTCATCTCTTTCAAAAAATTTATCTTTCTCCTTTAGTTAGGTTGTGATTGTGTTTATTAGCCTCGATCACAACTTGACTACAATTGGCTACCCTTTCCTTTCCACTTGCCCTTAGCACTTGCCAACATTGTTTTCCTTCCTTGTTCCCTTCGCATCACCAACCTAGGCCACACAACTACTCATTATCATTCATTTTATTGGTCGGTTCCCAAAACCCCCTCTATCTACAACTTTGCCTCATTCCTATCCCTCTCTTCAAATCTGTTGCCTTCAGCTTTCAGTTTGATTGCTATTATCATCACTCAACCAACTTTCATGTTGCTTATTAACATCAGACGTCAAAGGTAGGTCTGAATAGCATATTTAGTTTAGCATCGAAGATGACAGAGGAGGAATTAGGGAGAGGATGAATAGTAGCACGAAATAAACAAAAAAAAAAAAAAAAAGACCACTAAAATCGATTTAATTTCATCTATGTACCATATTTTCAATTTGGACAAAAAATACTGAACATAAGTTTTTGTTCTTTTAAGTTTTCAAGTTCCTTTAGAAAAGGTTTTCAAAAAATAAACTAAAAAATAACTTACTAAAGTGTTTTAAGCATAGTTTTCTATTTTTGTTGAAAATGAAAACAAAAAATGATCAAAACCAAAAAGGCCCTAAATTTTGTCATTTGATTACAAGATTAGACAAAGTGAGTTATAAATAACAATTATTCATTTTTTTTTATAAATATCAAAACAATTTCAATTGTCAACTGTGAAAGGTTTTGACTTAGTTTTTATGGCATTTTTATAATTTTAGATTTCTTGGAAGTCCCTAATCACCACCTTTGATTTGAAAATCTGAATTACTTGATTTTTAACTTGTGTTTATGAGCTAATTTAAAGTTCTAAAGTTTTCTATATGATTATCTGTTATTCACTTTCTCACATGCTTACAAAGCGTTTCAAATAAATTGACTCAAGATATCCAAAATCGTATGACATTAAAACTCAGTGTAGAGGGGACATGCATATATATAACTTTTACTTAGCCATACAATGATATTTTACATTTTGATATAATTGTAAAGTAAAAGTTATTTGCAAGTAAATCAATTTTCATTGTTGAATATAGATGTTTGAAATTTTTGATGTACATTGAAACATGTTTTTATTTGAACTTGAAAACTATTGCTAAGGGAGATTATATTAATAGAAAAACTTTAGCTAACAGTAATAGGTGTTAGACTAGGTATGCTTTGGACAATTATCTCAGCTTATAAGTGTAGTATTAGACTACCATGTTAGGTCGATATAATTGGACAAGGTATATGTTACCCTTAAAAAAGTTGCGTGCCTTCAAGGAACTTGATTACAGTACATTTGGATATTACATAATATTTTATTTCTGTAAAGGAAACTCTCTGACTACTTGGTAACTATGTTTTTGATTGGTTTGGATTAAATGTTTTATTGAAATTAAAATTGAAGAAACAGCTTATTTACAAACTAATGTATCATGCTTGTCCCTTGTTCACATAGATGTATACTATTATTCATCAAGTTATATGACTCACCATTTTTTAACATATTTTAGATTCAGTATTGATCAATCTTCAAATTTTGTAGTTTAATTGAGGAGTATTGTTCCTTGGTGAGCCCATTGTTCAGCAAGGGTGTAGTTGTAGTTTAGTGATGTACTAACTTCAAACAGGATTTGTTAGTGATGTATTGCTTTAGATTGGTTGATATTTGTTTGCCAGCCATTTTTTGTGTGTGTGTGTGTGTGTCACGCCTTACTTTTCTAACTAACTAAGCGAGGCATGACAGGAACAACAGCCAGCACCAACTTGTGCTCAAAAACACGGAAGGGTGCGAGTCACTGTGACCCCTATGATAGCTGGCTCAACTGGTGTAACTTGTAATACTTGTGCGACATGATATAGTTGCTATGCAATGATATTCAACATATTCACACATCCTGGTCATGCATCAAAATAAGTTATATTTTTTATTCTACAAAATTATTTGGTACAGTAATGCATCCTTAATGATACAAATAATAATTAACTAATAGCTGTCTCATCAATACAATTGTTTCACTCTATGACTAAGACACATAATGAAAGCTACTAGCTCAACTTCTACTAAAATGCATGAAGTGTTGATGTAGTGATGCTGAAATTATTGCTGCTTAGGTTTAGTTTCTAAAATCTGCAAGGTAGATAAAGTAATGAGACTAACCTCCCACCAAATGGCATATAGCCTAAGCTTTGTAAAAACAAAAAGCTTTTCTTAATAACAATGCAATAAAACATCATTAATTGAAACATTCAACCATTGAAATTGTATAAATAAGGTATCATGAAGAACAGTTTAATTCCAATATACTAAAATGTCAGATTATAAAATATAAAATTTTGAAAAACATAAATATCATCTCATATAGTATACATATGTAGTTGTAGTATGATGTGCATAGTAGAGTAATGTTTGGGGCAATAATCAATAAAACATAAAATATGAAAACATGTTAGGCATTACTACACTAAGTAGTTTGCACTAGGGGTCGCCACTTCCTAGTCAAACTGACACGATTTGTGGCATTTAGGCCCCTATTGGGGCAAAAATCACATGTTATGTCATGTGCTACATGTAGAACTGCTTGCTCGACATCTATAGTTTGAGTGCCAAAACACTAAAACCATAAAATCATCAAATCACATATATGTATAGGGAAATTAGAACATTAGGCACTCTGTTTTCAATTTTGATACTAAAATACATACATGGGGTGAAATTCTTTCAGTTTTGTCATAAAACATGTATTTAGAAAATTATAAGATTAGAGAATATACCATTCACCTCATATATTAGTCATTGTTGCTTTTTTGAAGTTGACTGACAAAATTTTCATATTTTTTCTCCCTTTTTCTACAAGTGGACATATGTGTATGTAAATAAAATGAATAATTATCTCATGAAAATGTATACAAATTTCTTTGACTTGTTTACTTACTAATTTCCTCATCTTTTAACCTTTATGCTCTCTTAACTTTTATAGTAAGCTCTCTCAAACTTCTGTTTTCTCTTCTCTTCAAGACCATACTTTACTCTCCCATTTGCCTTGACTATGCTCAAATTCTAACTCTCTTAAGAGTCATCTAAAGGTTTAAAACTTATTCCTCAAATCTCTTAAGTTGCTAGAAATTTTTTGCAT
>CAJVSB020000549.1:0-41548 GCA_911865555.2 Thlaspi arvense | reverse complement strand
CTTATTCATTGTGTTCTAGCATCCAGGATTACTTTAAATTGTCACGCTCGATTGTTTAAATTAAAATTAAAATTTAAAATGCATAATTTATAATTAAAATATTAATATAAAAATAAAAATTGAATTTTAATAAAAGAATTTGACCCTTGTCTTAAATGTGAAT
Source organism: Thlaspi arvense (assembly GCA_911865555.2). Classification (NCBI taxonomy): domain Eukaryota; kingdom Viridiplantae; phylum Streptophyta; class Magnoliopsida; order Brassicales; family Brassicaceae; genus Thlaspi; species Thlaspi arvense. Next base: position 41,385 of record CAJVSB020000549.1, on the reverse strand, counting down.
ATTATATAAATGGTTACTTTAAAGAAAGAAAAGAAAAGAGAAATGAGGTATCATGAATAAAGGTGTTGAAGAGGGTGAGATATATATTGAAGGGTATTAAAAATCCGCATTAAAATGGTGGGTGCAACATATTAATTACCTTTCTGTTATTCCTCTTGTAGATTGCCAAAAATTAGTTGTCAAGCAATGACATGAACCGGAAAGTATTGAATACTCAACGACTGATAAATCAGTATTTAGGAAAAAAAATATTCAAAATAAATTGACTAAGCAAGAAAAATAAGTGGCATAATTTTTCTTAAAATGTGTAAAATAGTTGAAATTTTATAAATAATATTATTGTGTTAGTAATTGTAATTAGCAAACATCTATTTCTAGGACTATCAATGAATTGTATTTCAATTTAATTCGATTTAAATTTGATTCAAAATTTAAAACTTGAATATGATTAAAATATTTGATAAATTAGATCTGTATCAGCAATTCAAAATAAATAGACCGAATATAAAATTAAGTAACCTAGTTTGTTAAATATTTGAATCTGATTTTTAATAATATTTGTATGAAATTAATAATATTATGTATAATATTAATAAATTTAAATTTGTAGAGTAATTAAGTAATCTACATGATCCAATATTTTCTTAACAATATTTTTTTGGCTATTAATTATGTATTAAAATATGGGAAATTTTTTATGATAAAAGGTTTCCAAAATTTTGAAGTCTATGTTTTTTTATTAAAAAAATGTAGTTTAGATATTAAATCAGAAATACTCCAATTGAAAATTATGAGGGAAGTCTTAAACAGAAACTTTTAAAATCTAAAATTCATGAATTTTTGAGAATACCAAAAATGTCAATTTTCCGAGAATTAAATTATAATTTCAGAATTTTAAAAGTTAAAAACTAAAAATTATGAAGTGACAAGGGCCAAACAGCCCTCAACCTTCCGCTGTCATGTTCTTAGAGGGAGAAAAAACTAAAATTAAAAAGAAAAATGGATCAAGAATGGAAGGAAGGAAGGAAGTAGAGGGACCCATAATCACATGCAACTAGCAAACAGAGGTACGATCACGTGCGCGTGGGTCTCTCTTTCACTCAGTCGCCCGCAGCAAATCCAAAGTAACACGGGTCTGCTAGCCCTTGTCCATACTCCGTATAGAAAACCCGTGGACCGCTATCATAAAACAAAATAGAAAATGGGTTACACCAAAAGCAGCCAGGAGATTTTGGTAAATTCAAAACCATGGAGGGTAATTGAGCTTGTGGCATATCGGCCCAATTGGAACTTAATACCCGACCCGGAGCCACCAGGGTCGCACCGAAGTCCGGTGTCCGAAACTTTTTTGGCTGGATCTTGAATTCTGTAAAACTAATACAAACATTGTGATATTATAGTGCATTCTTAAACAAAAAAATCAAAAGCAATTATAAAGAATAAAGATATACAATTCTGTCTCACATTATTTTATAATATAGTGTCATATAATATTAAAATTTTTTAAAGTTATTAATAAATAACTTGAATTTAAATACGTTGATCAGTTATTTAAATTTAACAAGTTAGTAGGCTCAATAGTTTTTAGGCGATTATAAATGATGCGAAAGTAAATAATTTTCGGATATGTTCTATTTAGATATAAGTACAAATTGTGACTTGATAAGAACATTGTATTTAAATAAATTGTGAAATCATATCCCACGTGAGATTATGAGTGTGCAATCATATTATACAATAAGTCTCTCTAACATGTGCATAAATAAAAAAAGATTAAGAGTATTTGAGATATAAAATGTTTTGTTATGTCAAAACTCTTTCATAGAAACGATTTTTAAGAAATTGTAATAGTGAGGTTTTGATTTTTGGACGAAGTAACTTTAATATGATGAAAAGAGATTGATATCTACCCAGAAACAATAGGCTCAAAAGTTAGTTTGAACTTTAAATAAAATGCATTTATAGATTTGTGAAAGAGTGGGGCAATAGAGGATGTTGCATTCAAAGAATACCTATTGACTTTGCCTTTTTCATAAATAGAGATATAATTTCTGGCTTATTGTCAGCATGAAAAGATGCATAACTGATTTCCAAAAGCTCCTGGATGGCCTTTTTAAATGCTAAGAAGATAGATACTATGGCATTCATCTTCCCCTTCTCTTAGAATTTCTATTTACAAATATTTTTCTTTTTAATTAAAAGAATTCTCTGTTAATTTATTTTTCTTCACACACAATTACATTCAAATTTCTCAGCTTTTTGTAAATTAATGAAGCAAATATTTACTTCAGTCTCCAAAACAGGCCCAATCAACTAATCTTTAAATAATTTATAAAAACATTAATAACTGATATACTATTTTAATAAAAATTCTTAAACTTATACATTGTTAGCTTAAATTGATGTAAAATCATATTGTATTATATTGTACTACATTATACTGTACCAAACTGAAACTAGATAAAACTAAAAATTATTTAACATCCAAAAAATAATAATAAAAAAATCTTAGAGTATAATTCTAATAAAAAAGAGCAAAAAAACTAAACCATGTTCACCCCTCTTCTCTTACAACTTCTACTTGCAAATACTTTTCTATTTTAATGGAAAATTTCTTACAACTTCTACCTCCGTTATATTGGTGCATCCAAAATTTTCAGCTTTTGCAAATTAATGAAGTAAATGTTACTTCAAACACAGTTTCCAAGAAGTTGGGTGTACTTATATTATATTTATCGAAATTGGTGCTTTACATATCTGATCGTTTGGCCATATAAGACACCTAGTTAAACCGAATTATCAAATCATTTGAAATGATAGAACTGATCGATCTTCTTCAATTTTGTTTCAAACTAGAAAAAGAAAGTTTCTCTGTGAATCCTTTATCAAAGCATAGCATTAATTTGAATTCTTTGTGGGCCAAGAATAGAACTAGGAGTATGTTAAAGTCCCCCTTTCCACTTGTAATCTTTGGGAATCATATTAGTTCCACCTAAGTTCCTTCATCTTGGGATTGATTAGAAGAGAAAACTGGTTGGTTGTGTGAGATTTTTCCAACCAGTTGGTGCTCAATAATCTTTCTCGAAAACTAGTTTAAGATCAAATGAAACCATTTGCATGCTTTGGGGCTTCAAAAGGAATTGACTTGTAGCATATTCAACCCAAAATATATTCTAAATTAAAGGAAAATTTTACTTAAACATCATTCTTAACCAAGCCAATTCAAATTTAAAAGCCAATTCAAAGTCAGGTTATTACTTTAATGGATAATTAAAAAGTTAAATAAACTGGTTTTATACTTTAAGAAATTGGTTTAAGAATTTATACTTGGTTTATGATTTTATTTGATTGGTTCAAGATTTTAGTAACCCTGACATGAATTTTGGGCACGAAAATCTAGATTATACTCAGGTTTTGATTGAAAAATTATATTAATTTCATTCTTAGATGCATTGAAACCTTAAAATAGGTATTTTATTATTTTTATAATTTTAGATTTCTTAAACATTTCTCGTTGAGCTCGCATCATTTAAGACTAGACTATTTAAATTTTATCAGTTCTATAAGTAATAACATGCATTTATGATTATTTATAATTTTCCATATCTGATATAAATTGTCACGCCCCAACTCGGAGCATGACCGACATCAGGATTGATGTACCCACCCTAGTAAGCCTCTGACCAGAACGAAGCAGATAAAACATCTTATCAGAAAACTATCAATATATATAACAGAATACATCTGAACTATACACGGAGTGTCTAAAGTACAAAAAGGTAAATATACACAAAAAGTGCCCGTACAATCGAGTCAATGCAACGGTGACGGGACCGTCGCAGGAATTACCGCTGCCGATCAGAATGGAAATCTAGAAAGTGGGGAAAAATGGGTGAGTATAAAATTCAGTGAATGACAATACTATTATAAACATGCCAGGACAGGAACCATAGTCATTTAAAACACACGTGTCGTTTCCAAGTAAAAACATTGTTACAAAAGTTAAATTTGCCTCAAACAACACATGTAGTTTACATATGCACAGTCAAAATCAGAAAACAAAAATTTGTCAGAGTATTAGAATGTATCGCATATCACATATTAGAACCAAAGCCACATATGGACCCAAGGCACTCCCCGCACGCTACGACGACTCACCATCCGCCGGCTGAGCCCCTGGCATCTCGTATTAGAATCAAAGTCACAAGTGGACTCGGGGCACTTCCCACACGCTACGGTGGCCAATCATACGATGGCAGAACCCCTAGCATCCCGTATCAGAATCAGAGTCACAGGTGGACCCGGGGCACTTCCCATACGCTACAGTGGCCAATCATAAGACAGCAGAGCCTCTAGCGTCCCATGTTAGAGTTAGAATCACATATCTCATATCTGTTACATTGGGATCCCGTGTCAAAACCAAAACCAAAACCAGAATCAGAATCACACATATCACATCATTGGGCCTAGGGCACTCCCCGCACGCCACAGCAGCCAACCGTCCGGTGGCCGAGCCCCTGACACCTTAGATTAGAACTAGAGTCAGAACCAGAAAATCGGAATCATATGAAACTCACGACAGAATAACTTTTTAAAAACACATATATCACTAAGGCAGGTATGTAATTAATTACAGAAATAATTTCAAGCTTATCATACTTAAAACAGATAAATTTATGTCCTAGAAGTAATAACATAGTTCAAAAGTCAAAACACAGAAGCCAACAAAAAATCGGTATGTAAACACATGTACAGAGAGTACTGTCACTCACCGGACATGTCAAAACTAGGCACCGGATCTCGAGCAGACAGCTCAATGGTCGAAGCGTACCTCTCCCAAAATGTCTACAATCACCAAATCATAAGTCAAAATTAGAATCAAATTTTATTCTAAATAACTCAATTACCAGAAACGAACCAAACTTTAAAACTCTCATACCAGCTTAAATTGGACTCCCGGGCCTCTTGACCGAACTAAACCCATCTTAACCCACCAAGAACCGGGCTGAACCCAACAAAACCCCACTAGACCAGGCTAAACCAGGCTCATTTCCCATAAACCAAGCCCAACCGAGCCAAGCCGGGCTCAAATCTACTTAAACTGGGTGAACCAGACTTAATACCTCCTAACCCGTGAAGAACCAGTCCCTAACTATAGAGAAACAGACTGAAACCGGCCAAGACTCCCCGAAAACCATGCTAAACCGAGTCCATAAGTCCCTGAACCGGCCCAAAAACTAGAAAATCGGCCGGTTTAACCTTTTATCCCCTTAAAACTGGGTGAACCGAGGTGGTCCACCACCTAAACCCGATCCAGGCACCTTCCCCAAATTCCCTGGACGGGGAACCAGCTTGACCATCTCGGTCTAGACCGGTCTAAGGCCTGAAATAGCCTGGTCAATCTGGACTGGGTTGGACCGGCATAGTCAACGCAAAATTTCTTTGAATTTTGCTGTTTGAAGAGTGCCTACAATTTTTACTGATTTTCCTTTGATGGTAGATGTTAGTATAATTTTGTTCAAATTTCTATTAGCTTTTGAGGTTTTTTGAATAAACTCCATTGATTATAAACAGGTTTTCAAATATTATATTATCGAATTATTAAGATTTTATATATTTTATTTTAGGCTTTTATATGAACTTCTGTTTAGTTATTTTCAAATTATAATATAGGGAATCTAACAGGCTTTTTAGGTTTATAACATTAGCGTCAGTTACGGATTTAACTCCTGAGTCACGACAAATAAATCATAATTTGAGAGATAATATTGTTTGTCACATTTATTTTAAATATGTATAACTGGAAGAATTTAGAATAACAGCACATGATAAATAAGAAATAAAATGTAAAGAATAAAATAACATTAATTTAAATAATATCCATAAAAGTTGCACAAATATATAATATTCCCTATAATAAAATATAAAGAATAAAATAATATTAATTTAAATAATATCCATAAAAGTTACACAAATACATAATATTTCCTATGATATATGATGTTTAGATTTTTTTAATAATATAATTCTTATACATAAATTACAAAAATAATTGTTCAAATTAAAATGCCCAAAACATTAAATTTATGTACATGTAAAAGGGAAAAAAAAGAAGCATTAATTAATAATATATATATTTATGGTAATGCTTAGAAAATAAATAAAATTAGATAAATGTCATTTATTATTGCAATTAAATAGGCTATATAAATTAAAAAGATGCTAAGTTAAACAATTAAATGGAATGCTATTTTTGGGAAGTAATAAAAAATAAGAGAAATTTTGTGAACTTGTTGTGCAAAGTTGCCTGCTTCACTTTATATTAGATATAGAGATGTCAATGGGTAATATTCGGGTCGAATCATAGTTGATCTAAATCCAAATTTGTTAGTGACATTTTATATTTAAGTCCGATTTGAAATTTAGTAAGATATATGCTTAATACTACTCTATCTGAATTTGAATAAAATTCGATATCTGATAAATAATTCGAATCTGATTGTTAAATTATCATATATTTATTATTTTACATTTTAGAAAAAAATAATTAAAACCAAAATAAGAAATTCTTCAAAATGAATTAATAAATAATTTAAGAGTTTAAAAATATAATATAATTAAATTTAATCCATTACAAATATTGCATTTGAGACTGATTTACTGATAATATATAACAATTATATTTACTTCATCAATATACATATTTTCTATTTTTATTTTTATAAAAAAATAAAAATATGTTTCTAATTCTATTTTTAAGAAAAAGTAATTTTTTAATTAAAATATGATAAATCAAGTTTATATGTAATATATATAATATTATGTCATATTATATATTATATATATTATTTATATATAATATTCACATATATATATATGGATTCGGATTTTTAACGAACTAAATTAGGTAAAATTCATTTTCGCTCTATTTATTTTGGATTGCAAACTTTTATATTTGGGATAAGGTTTAGCAAATCTTTTATTAGCTATAGATCTCATATAATCAATTGAGTTTAGATCGGATTCGAATTAAAATTTATTTAATTAACAACGTTCATAAGACTTACTGAATAATAGATGATAGATAACTGACAATAGTATGGGCTTTTATGTACCAAATTGAAAATAAAATTTTTATGTGCATTAAAAAAATATAGTTCAAATTAGAAACTTGTTACATAGCCGCATGCATGTTATAAATATCTGATTTTTGAGGGACTGGGGGAATCTAAACTAGATGCTAGCAATTAGTTGTGGTCCGCGGTCTGAGCATATATTATTCAGATAAATAAATATATTTAATTTCTTAGGTGAAATTATTGATTATTTCAGGGGGCAAGTGAGATAAGGATACTTGCCCAATAATGAGGCATAAAGGAAAATAAGATATTGATCCAATCGGGTGGATACCAAACCCGACCAGATCCAAATTGAACCATCCAACTACTTCCGAAATGTTGTAACTTACTAATTCATACATGCCGATATGAAAATAGAAAATACCCATTTCACGAAATCCCCACCACACTTAATTTTTTTTCCAATTAAGCCCCCCTCCCAGTCCCTGTCATAATGTCATATGGGGTCATTTCGTTAGTTAATAATTTCTTTTTCACTTTCACCCTCCGTAGTGAATTAAATCCCTCGTATATAAAATGGCACGATATCTTCCAAGGTCAGAGTAATCACACAAAGGGAAGAACTCTTTCTTGTCATTGTCCCTTTCCCTCTCTCTGTGCTGCAAGAGGAAGCATGTCTCGCCGGATTCCTCCGTCCGACGAGGGCATGCCGTTTTCCCCCCCTCTCCGGCCATCCTCCAGGCGAACTCTATCCTTGTCTTCCACCTCCTCGAACTCTTCCAACGAAGAATTTCCCCTGTTTAGTCCAAGCACTCCCCTTCGGTACTCTGGAATACCGTTCTCCTGGGAACAATTGCCCGGAATTCCCAAGAAACAACTTTCCAGAAAAGGGATCCTTCCCTCGACCTCCTCCCTCTTCCCCCGGCAGGAAAGAAGTTCAATTTTCAATTGGACATGAGAAAGAAATCCCAAGACTACAGTAGCACCGACAGCTTCAGGAAGGATCCGTTCTTTGCTGCATTGATCGAGTGTTCAAAGGACGATCAGCAAATTCAAGACCCACCTGCTGCCAATTCCTGGAAAGGCTTGAAGGTTTCCAGGACCTTGAGCGATCGGTTTGGATTTGTCGGCATGTACGCTCTTGCCGGAGGGCCTGCCCCGTCTCCCAGTCCATCATCTACATTCCAAGGTCCCACCACAAACAATAAGCATCAAGGGTCTACTTGGTTGTCTGGCTTTTATAGATTTATAAATTCGGCTTTTCAGTTTGAAAAGCCCAGAAGCAGCCAGGATACGACTTCTTGGCTTTTTGGTTGTAAAGCCGAATGCATGAGTTAAAAAGTCAAGCAACCATATATGTGCCGAGATTATTGTTATGTCTATGTTTATGCAAACTAATAGTCTTTCTATCGAGCTGAGTTCACCGGCCGACCGACTGAATTCCGCGGAGAAGTGATCGTGTTAATCCTCAAGTTCTCATGAAACAGAGCTTTCTGATTCGGGCTACTGTGTCTCTTTCTTTTTTACTTCTCTCTCTCTCTCTCTCTCGTTGCCGAGTTCCAATGGTATGTGAAGACAACTGTGTTGGCCAAGATTTCAGTTTTAAATTAGTATCATCTGTAATAGTAATACTTGGAACCAGTACCAAATCTGTTTTTATTTAATTATCAAATTTATGAACTTCAGTATTTCGTCTTATCTGTAGATCATATATTTTCAGTGTATAGGGACAGATCATCCTTCCTGTATTCCATGTGGGTTTCTATGTCATCATGAGTGAAGTTTACTTAAGCTCCCACGTGGGACGTGAGCCAAGGAACACAGAGGACATGGACAACCAATAGTCTTTCTATCTTAATTATTTCTTTAGTGCTGAGATTTGGTAACTTGTATGCAATCTTCAATGTCAGTCAAAGCCTAAGCCCTATCATGCATGTATGTTTATACATACAAATTTTGTATTGAATAAAAAAACCAAGATGACTTCTGGGGAGGAGACATATGTCAACTCTCGGGTTTTTTTGAATCTTTGGTATGGCTGAGGTGAGTCTGGTCTGGCTAACACCTGTATTGTCTTTTACTCCCTGGTTGCTTCTTACTTCATTCTTCAAAGATTCCAGATGGCCATGAGTTTCTATAGTTTCTAATTAGACCATGTCAAGGTCTTATTTGATGTTGATCACGATTCTGTCAGTCATTAGTCTTAACATCAACTGAATCAGTATTTGATATTAATTCAATAATTATTAAGTCATTGATTTGCTAAATCAGTTCATAATATCAAATACTGTCATATTAAACCTTGCTTGTATTTCTTTTTAATCAATGGAATCGGATAAAACTCTACAAAGAGAAGGAAGAAGATGAGGTTGGAACTCATAATTTTTAGCAACAAGAAAAAATTATAAGCAGGAGACTAAATACTCAACCTCGCAAACCAGCCTATTTCATCCAACTCTTTGACAGCCTTGAGAAATGTAATTGCTTGACCTCATCCCAACATACCGAACCAAAAGAAAGAAAATTTTATTGCTCAAGTTTTGGGTTTGTTGGGGGATATTTCCATAGGATCGTAATATTAATTAACTTGAGGGGCCCAGACATGAACAAGCCACAGATCACATACACCTAAAATTAAATATTAATTGGGACCCAACAGAACGAAAATTTAATTATTTTACGCCGACCTGAAAATGTTTTGTTTCAAAATATACATATAAAATAGCTTAAAGACTATAATTGGAAGACAGAAAAATAAAGTCAGTATTAATTTTGTCTTCATAATAACCTAGAAGTGGCATATTACATTAATATAATCACCATATTATGATTTTAATTAAGTTCTTGCGCATGTTTCCACGAGTGTTGCTAGGAAGAAGGAATAAGACAACAATTATTATTTCAATTAAATTAATTCAACTGAAACCTAAAGACAATTGTTTATTTTCAGCTCAATTTATACATACATAAATATATATATACATATATATATATATATATGTTTATATATTTATATTTAATGGTTATTTCCATTTCCTCTTTCAATTCGGTTCAATTCTCAGGACATCTCTTTCTCCCATTCCCCACCCCCTCCCTTGACCCAAATAATAATAATAATAATAATAATAATAATAATAATAAAAGAAAAAAGTGAAATATTGAAATATGAAAAGCTCGTTTTAATATAAAGCAAGTAAAACTATTACTTTAGACTCCAAAATTTTTGGTTTTATAATAATATATTATTATAATATAATTTAAATAATTATATTTTTAAAAAAACTCATAACAATAAAGACTCCATTATTTTTAGATTATTCATATTAATTATTTAACTACAATTTAATCACCTTGTTATAACTCCAAGGTTTCCTCTCCCACTTATCTAATAATTAAAATTTCTTATTACCTAAATAATTATATCTTAATTTTAAAATTAACTTATTTCACAACTTCTTTTTCTTTTTTCTCATTATCTCTCCACACTCCCACCTAATATTGTAATTATTTTACTAAATTTTTAACACTTGTTTTCTACTTTTAATATTTCTTTCTCAATGGAGTAGCCATATTATCAATTTAGAAATAAATATTAGGAAAAAATTAAATATAAAAACTTAATAAGCAATTTTATATCTCAAAATCTAATTAAATTAAATAAAATTTTATATTAATTTTATTAAATATAAAAGATCTCATATTTAAATTTCCTTTAGGTCACCAAAATTATTGACCGCCCCCTAAAAATGTGTATCTATTTAAATTAGCACTTATATTATAATATATATATGTGTGCACGCGCTAACTCGCAGAAAAATATAAAATTTAGTATTCTAAGAAATCAAGTTTCACTCATAGAGGGGTAATACTTGAGTACAAAGTTATCAAATTTTGCTTATAAAACCTGAAAATTAAATCTTTTCTTTTTCACAAATTAAAGTACTATTAGTCCCAAAGTGATGTTACTTTAAATTTCTTTTTGCTTTCTTTTTTCATCCTTTACCCTACCATGGAAGATGCAAATGATGAAAGTCATGGTGGGTATTTTTCATTTAGGGCACTTAAGGACTTGGGAGTGCAGAAAGGGGGGATGCTATGATGAAGGGGAGGTCCGCCCAAAGTCTTGTGCGCCCCCTGTGTCCCTGCTCATCCCATCACGATCAATCGAGTAGAAGGCATCTCTTGGGGATCATAACAAATATTGTATTTTGTAAGGTCTAAAATTATAGTACTGGTGTTAGTGGTATCAAGTCAAAATTAAGAGAAGGCTATGATGGATGGTCGGGTTGACCTGGTAAGATTGCCTAGGCAAGAACCGAGTCACTCCAAACATTACCAAATTAATTAATTTTCAGCTAAACTAGGAATATTAAAAAAGAATAACAATATTAATAATAACAACAACAATTTAATGTCTCAACTTAAAGTCTAATGCTTGCTGTTAAGAAAGGGTTGTCTTCTTCTTTCTTCGGTCATTTATTTATTTAATAAAAATCCACTAAAAATAAAGAAGAACAACAACAATATTAATAATAACAACAACAATTGGTATCTTAACTTAAAGTCTAATGCTTGTTATCTTTCTTTGGTCATTTATTTATTTAATAAAAACCCACTAGCTTGCAGTGAGCTGGGAAGAAGAAAGGACCAGATTCGAACTTTTGTCTCAATGGCTTTGACCTTTCCTAAGCATTCTATTCACTGGCCATGGACGCAAAGTTGTTTTTTTTCTTCTAATTTTAAAACTTTTTTTCGAGCTTGGGGGATTCTTTTTCCAGCCTTGAAAGACGTAGATTGTATAGTTTCTTTTGTTTAGTTAATGAAAGCTTAAGATTAAAAAATAAATAAAATAACACAATCACCAAAAAAAGGAGGGAGGGAGTTGGAGTTAAAAATATGTGGGTACAAAGTAAACACTAATATATTCATCCTTATTCTGATTTTAAAAAGAGAGAGGACAGAAAAAACAAAAACAATATCTTATTTTTTTTTATCAAAATATCTAAAAATTTACTAATTTTTGACTAATTTGATTTATGTTAATTGAGATTTCATAATAAAAATAAAACTTTTTTAATATAAATATTTTTATACATAAAATTTAAATTCAAGATCTTATTAATATATATATATATATATATATGAGGAATGATCAATTGACTCATAATATAAGTGCAAGACACTTACACCACATTTCACACTTTTAATTTGGTTAAAATCAATGAATAACATTAATTGATATTAATTTCTAATAACTTTTAATAGATGAAATTAATGACATCTATTAATTTTGATTAAATCAACGATATAAAATGTGATATAAGTACCTTACACTTACATTAAGTATCAATTAATTATTTTTCATATATATATATATATATATCTAAGCACCCGCTGGGACAACAGTTGAGTATCTTGATTAAATCTAAGCTAATGCTGGCTTCTAAATGAGGGTCTTTTCTTTCTCGATCTTATTATTTATTTATTTTTATTTAATAAACACCGGCTTGCAGTGACCTTGGAAGGAGAGAGGACGAGATTCCAACTTCAGACTTCATGAGTCTGACCCTTCCAAGGCGCACAGGGTCTTTTTTCTTTTTCTTTTTTTTTCAAAAAATTTTCTAACTTGAAGGATTGCTTCCCGGTGTCGAAAGACGCAACTTGTACGGTTCCTTTTGCCTGTGAAGTTTTGTTGCTGCAGATGGAGTCGTGGCTACTTAAAAAAAAAAAAACATTAACGGGTCAAATAATCGGGTAAAATTAATAATCTAAATAATTAAAATATAATATATTTTTATTTAGACTCAAAAAAGAAAAAATTATCCAATAAAAATATTTATATTTTCAAAATGCTCTTATTCTTACTTCTACTAATATAAATATATATAATTACAAATATAATTATTTATTCATATAATTGCAAACATATATTTGTATAGTTATTTTAAAATTTCTAATTATATAAATATATACTTATAAATAAATAGATTCATATTTATAAGTATATAAACTTCTGATTGTAATAGTCATAATACTATTAATATTTTGAGAATGCGCCACAACTCGATAGTCGGATCCGTGACCGGCACAAGAATTAAACTAAACACCAATTCTGCAAGCCTGACAGAAAATCAGATCCAAATAATTTTAAGATAACTAAATCATATCCAAACATTACAGAATTAGGGTTAAAAATCTCACAACTTCAATTATACAAAATAAAAATAACTTATCTGCAATCAATGAAACCCAATTACAAGATTTTTAAAAGTTTGACAGAAATTAAAATAGAAAACACTAACATTCGCAATCAAAGTAATAGAGTCGAAGTTGTAGTCACTTCTCAGATGATAGAATCTGTAGAAATGTCGAACTCTAAATCTGGTATTTATTAGAAAAGGTGAGTCGCAAAACTCAGTAAGTAACAATAATATGCATTTATGAAAATCACAATTATATCAAAAAGACTTTTTAAACAAAGTGTAATTTACAGAAATTTTTAGGGTCTTGTAATCCAGAACATATCAGATATTAAGACGACGACTTTATAATCTGCCGATACACAGTAATCAGGACGGCAACCTCGTAATCTGCCGGTAATCAGATATATGTCCCTTGTCAAGCAGACATACTAATAATTTCAATAACCAGGTGGTTTTTCAAGAGAAATTAAGTTTAAAACAATAATTGTTTTTAAATGCATATTATACTCACTGAACCTATGACAGTAAGACAAGTTCGATTTTTCAGTGGTTTGACTTAGTGAGAAGCCTCTGAGATAACTACGATCACAAAGTAATAATATAACCATGTATAAGCCTTAAATATATTTACAAGATTGACGAGGAGTTGCTTGCATGCATTTGATGTTCCTCTTGGATTATTATCAAAATCCCAATGGTGAAGCAAATATCATTTTGTCTTGGTTGACTTGGTAAAATTCCATGAAGTGCCTACCCCACCAACTTGGTATGTTCCGGTGAACGAAAGACCATCTTGGCTTAGTTAACCTCAAGTTGAATTTGTAAAATTCCATGAAGTGCCAACACCAACGACTTGGTAAACCCTAAATGAATGAAAGACTATCTTGTCTTTGTTGACCTCTACTCAACTTGTTAAAATTTTGTGGAGTGCCTGCACCACCAACGACCGCATTTTCGACGGCCGTTTTGGTTAAAAAATTATTTTTTTCATTAGAATTCGGATTTTTTTCTAATTTTTGACAGACTTCTTTGTTAATAAATTTTGTGAGTGAAAAATCTGTTAGAAACTTTTATATATTAAAATATAAAATTTCTCACAGAATACATCTATAAGAAATTTCATTGATTTTTTTTCAATTTATTTAATATATTATTTTTATAAACATTTATATAAATAATGCTGGCTTCTAAATGAGGGTCTTTTCTTTCTCGATCTTATTTATTTATTTATTTTTATTTAATAAACACCGACTGGTTTGCAGTGACCTTGGGAGGAGAGAGGACTAGATCTAACTTCAGACTTCGTGAGTTTGACCCTTCCAAGGGGCACAGGGTCTTTTTCCTTTTTCTTTTCTTTTTTAAAAAATTTCTAACTTGAAGGATTGCTTCCCCAGCGTCGAAAGACGTAAATTGTGCGGTGCCTTTTGCCTGTGAAGTTTCGTTGCTGCAGATGGCGTCGTCGCTACTTTAAAAAAAAGAAAAGAAAGGAAAACATTAACGAGTCAAATGATCGGGTAAAATTAATAATCTAAATAATTAAAATATAATATATTTTTTGTTTAGAATCAAAAAGAAAAAAAATAATCTAATAAGAATATTTATATTTTTAAAATTATCTTATTCTTACTTTTACTAACATAAATATGTATAATTACAATTATAATTATTAATTAAAATAATTACTAACATATATTTGTATAGTTATTTTAAAATTTTTAACTATATAAATATATACTTATAAATAAATATATTCATATTTGTAGTTATATAGATTTATATTTATAAGTATATAAATTTGTGATTGTAATAGTTATAATACTATTGATATTTTGAGAATGTGAATATTTTTAACTGTCATTTTTTTTCTTTCTAATTGCAAATTGAAATTAATTTAAATTTTGACCTTTTGATTAATTAAAATTACCAACTTGTCCTAATCAATAATTCTCCTAAAATATAATTCTTTTTTGAGTAAATATATGTGTCTCCTACAAATAAATAAAAATATCTATAAATTTTACTTTCCTCCCTTAAAAATTTTAGCCAAACTCTATTGCTAATTTCTTTGGTTTAGTTAATGAAAGCAATTTTGCTTAAAATATAATAAATAAAAGAACAGAATAGGAAGAAACAAGATGGAATGAGATCAACATGCCAACTCCGTCGGTGTTTTTTTTACAGATGTTGTAACATCCCGTCTTATATTAATTTTTGAAAGTAATATGATATGATATATAAGAGATTAAGAAATTAGAAATTACTACTGAACAACTTGAGCTTACGTGTTTTAACCTAGTGGTTCAGACTCAACAAGTTATTTAGATCAATAGTTTTCAGGTTATTACAAATGGTAGCAGAATAAAACAATCTTTGGACATATTGTAATATCCCAACCTAAAACCCTTATCATATATTTTATATTTTATTTTGCATTAGCATGATTAGTGAGATTATTAGCGATTTAAATTTAGTTTAAAAAGCTTTTAAATATTTGTGGGTAAAAAGGATTAGCAATTACTTAAAAAATAATAATAGTAAAATAAATAAATAATAAATTGAATATAAAAAGAAAAAAAAGAAGAGAAGAGGAGAATAATTTGATGTGGGGCCTCATGCTTCCACATTTGATGCTTTTAGGGAAAAGTAAGAAAGAAAGGAATTGTGGAGAAAGAAAGAAAGAAAAGAAATAAAAGGAAAGAGAAGAGGAAAAAGAAAGAGAGGAAAATAGAGAGAGAAGGGAGAGCTCGAGAGGGAAGAGAAGGTGACGGAAACCAAGTTCAAGCAATGGGAAATTGGTTGAATTTGGGTACTTTTTTTTTAAAAGAATTTTTTTTATTTTTAATCTAATTGCAGTTTAGATCCTTTTAATCAGCTTAGATTTTAGACAAATTGCTGTTTTTATGATGAAAAATCAATAAATAATTTCTATTAGTTTAGATTAAATTTTTATTAATTCATGTTAATTTTTGCTATAAAAGTGACTAAGTTAGTTTAGTAAAAATAAGACTAAACTGATACTAAAATCTGTTTGAACTCTAATCTAGAAATTTTTCCCAACACACATGCGGATTATTTTTCATAAAAAAATAATTATAACTCATTTTGTGAACGTGAGCATAACCTAATATACCTAACTTGACAATGAGTATATATTAATATTTTGAGAATTTTCGGAATACGTGTATAGTGAAAATTTTGATCCCAAATAAAAAATGTAGAAAACAGCTTAATTAGAAATATATCTCATGTATGTACTAATATATTCACGCATTCATACACAATTTTGGCATGTTATTGATAGCGTATGTGATTACACTCTAGGAGAAATATACCGGCCAGTCAGTAAAGCCAACAGAACTGAGTTTAGGCACACATAGTATCAACAAATGTGAATGGTTTTTTTCTTAAATTCAAGATTTTTCTAAAATAGTAAAAATTAATAATTTCTTGCTAATAAATGTTTTATTTCAAAACCAAAGGTTTTATTTTTGAAATGTTTTTATTTATATGTTATGATTATTTTGCTATGTGAAATGGAAACATGAATCTCATTTTTATGCCGTATGTTATATATGTGAATAGTTATAATTCACCTGGATAATTCGCTTGGTAGTCACGTTAGTGTGGCAATACTACATGATTTATTTGCCCAGTGGGTCGTTACGACACCAACAAGTCATGTGTGTTCGTCCATAAGGGTGGTGTCCTATGGAACGAGTTTCATGACCAGTAGCACCCAGTAAATTCTTATTATGTTATATTTATGTCTATGCGCATGTCAGGCCTTATGTTTATTTCCGGAGTCGTTATATTTTTGCTTCCATCCTTAACTCATTTGCGACATTTTTGCTATAGTTAGATCTACAGGCTCAATGGGTGAATTAATTTTATTTTTAGATTATGATCAGTGAATTGATATCTCACGATGTGATATTCTCTATATCAGTTATACTAGTTTTACGAATTACTTTTATTTACAGTATTATGCAACATATTCCTATTTCACTGATTTTAGTTGAAGGACTACTCACTGGGATGCAAGTCTCACCACTTATTTATTTTTCAGTTTTCAACAGTAAAAACTTGTATGTACATCACGTGCATCCAACACAGCAGTATTTTGAGTCTAGAGAGGTTGGGCCCCACTTATGTTAATAGTAACTGGTTTGAGTTGTTGCTTGGAAAGTAAAAGTTAAATAGTTGTATTATATGTAGACTTTATTTTGGAAAAGAGAAGTTACATAAAGTAATCATGTTTTTAGTAATAATAATGACTTAATTTTTCAGTTATGTTATGTTAGATTATGCTATGTTATTCAGTTATTTGAATGTGAGTTATATAGAGGACTCAGCAGGTATGATAGTTGAACAAGGTTTAGTTTTCTCTGATAAATCTCGGGCATCGGAGGTTGCTAAACTCTATTCTCCTGTCACACATCGCTCGAGTTATGAGATGGGTATTTCCAAACTTTTTTTAAAATTTTTTTTATTTTTTTTTGTAATTTAGATCCTTTTAATCGGTTTAAATTTTGGATTAATTGCTGTTTTTATGATGAAAAATCAAGAAATAATTTCTATTAGTTTAGATTAATTTTTTATTAACTCATGTTAATTTTTGCTAAAAAGGTGATTAAGTTAGTTTAGTAAAAATAAGATTAAACTGACACTAAAATCTGTTTGAACTCTAATCTAGAATTTTTGCCAACACACCTGCGGATTATTTTTCATAAAAAAAATAATTATAACTCATTTTGTGAACGTGAGTATACCCTAATATACCTAACTTGACAATGAGTACATATTAATATTTTGAGAATTTTCAAAGTACGTGTATAGTGAAAATTTTGACCCCAAATAAAAAAGGTAGAAAACAGCTTAATTAGGAATATATCTCATATATGCACTAGTATATTCATGCATTCATACACAATTTTGGCATGTTATTGATAGCGTATGTGATTACACTCTAGGAGAAATATATCTGCCAGTCAGTAAGGCCAACAAGACTAAGTCTGGGCACACACAGTATCAATAGAGGTGAGTAGTTTTTTTCCTAAATTCAGGATTTTTCTAAAATAGTAAAATTAATAATTTCTTAATAATAAATGTTTTATTTCAAAACCAAAGGTTTTATTTTTGAAATGTTTTTATTTTTATGTTATGATTATTTTGCTATGTAACATGAAAACAGAAATCTCATTTTTATGCCGTATGTTATATATGTGAATAGTTGTAATTCACCTAAATAATTCTCTAGATAACCACGTTAGTATGGTAGTATGTAATAACCGGAAAAAAAAAAAAAATTCTAGCTGAGAATCGGCCGAACAACCCAGAAGAAATCTACTCCAATAGGAGCAGTACAACACAAAATCTACTTTGAGACTTTGTACATAAAAAAAAAAAAAACGAACCTGGGTATGGAATTTAATTGAGAAATTAGTGAGAAAAGAAAGGGAAATTTGGTTGGGAAGTGCCGCGACTTTTGATGGGAAAAATTTGAAAATTTTTGAGCTTGTGGTCCAAATCACTCCGATTAAAACATGGAAATCACTCTAGGGGTTCCAGAATCCTACGTCGTGAGCTTCGATTCTGGTTAGGTACGCAAAAATTTCAGTTTTCTAGGGGAAAAGGTGTTCGGGTCTGTTGCAGAAGCCCGGATCTGTGACTCGGGCTTCCGGGTAGAGAAGACAGGGCCTGAATGGGTTCAGGTCCCGTACATGGGTCAGCCTGGGCCGTTGGGCCCGGGCTCGGCCTAGATGAGTTGCAGGCTCACGGGCTTAGCTGCGGGCCAGCCCAGTGAGGAAGGGGGTGGGTCAACTCATTTGAGTTGACCTAGAAAAGGAAATTAGATTAGGCTATTCCGAGGATAGGATGGGTAGGAATAAGGGTTGATTGGGGATTGAATAATCTGGAATTTGGGGGATTAGGGTTTTGGAGTTGACCAAACCGACCAGAAGCAGTTCAAGGTTTGACCGGCCGGTTCAGTGGTCAACTAGACTCGGATTTGGGAAGTTGGACCAGTTCTGGGTTCAGGAAGAAAATACCTATCAAACCAAGTGGGTTCAGGCAATTTTGGGTGGCCGATTTGAGGTGAACCAGCCGGTTTAGTGTGGTTCCCTTCGGGCGACTGGTTCACTGGTTTCTAGGCCGGTTCTTGGGAAAATTGAACCGGTTCTTGGTTTTAACATGATGAAACCTATCTGACCATGAAATTTAGTGATGTTTGGATGACCGATTTAGGGTGAACTGGCCTCGATTTGCGTGTTGACGATTAAGGTTAGGGTTTTTGGCCTGGTTCGGCTTAATTTTAGAGGTTTTTGGCCAGTTTAGGGTGGTTCTTAAGATTTTTGGGCCTTCTGAATCCGATTTTGAGGGTTTTGGGACAATTGAGTTGAGTTGAGGGTATTTTTGAACCGGGTTAATCCGGTTCGAAGGCTTTGGAGGTCGGTTCATTACGGTTCGAGGATCGTAAAGGCGGGTTCCGTAAATTTGAAGGTAGATAAGTAGAGTATTGAATGTTAGTGGGTCACAGGTTCTCAAAGGCAGTTAGTAGTATCGCGAGATGTGTGCCGGGAGCCCGAACATGGGGGAAGTCTCGGGCCACTTCCGATGAGTGCCTCTTTTAAGAGTAAATTCAGTTTCAGTTCTGATTCGTGGTTTGATGATTGTAGATACTCCAAGGGAGGTTCGCTTCGACCATTGACCTGTCTGTTTGAGATTCGACGCTCAGTTTTAACGTGTCCGGTGAGTGACAGTACTCTCTGTAGATGTGTTTGCATTTCAATTTTTCTGTTAGTTTATGTGTTTGATTTCTGAACTATGTTAGTATTTTTAATACATGTATCTATCTGCTTTTGAGTATGATAAGCTTGAAATTATTTCTGTAATCACTTATATATATTTGCCTTAGTGATATACGTGTTAATTGTTACGTAAATCTGTCATGAATTTGTATGTGATTCTGGTTTTCTAGTTCCGACTCTAGTTCTGATCAAGGGTGCCAGGGACTCGGCCACCAGACGGTTGGCTGTCGTATCGTGCGGGGAGTGCCCTGGGTCTGGACAGTTGGCTGCCATAGCGTGTGGGAAAGGCCCTGGGCCCAATGATGTGATATGTGTGATTCTGATTCTGATATGTGATTTTGGTTCTAGCACGGGATCCCAGTGCGACACATGTGATTTGTGACTCCGGCTCTTATAAGGGACGCCAGGGGCTCTGCTGTCGTACGATTAGCCCCCGTAGCATGCGGGAAGTGCCTTGGGTCCATTTGTGGCTCTAATTTTGATTCGGGAGACTAGGGGCTCAGCTGACGGACGGTGAGTCACCGTAGTGTGCGGGGAGTGCTCCGGGTCTGCACGGTTGACCGCCTAGTGTGCAGGAAGTGTCCTGGGTCCATGTGTGGCTTTGATTCTTATATGTGCTATGTGGTACATTCTGATACTTTGACTGATATCTGATTCTCTGATTATAACTGTGCATATGAAACTACATGTATTAACTAAAGTAATGTGACTTTTGTAAATCTTGTTGTTACTTATGTGATACGTGTGTTTTGAATGATTTCAGTTCCTATCCCGGTATGTCCAGATAGTATTGTTATTCACCGAGTTATATACTCATTCTTTTTCCCCACCTTTCAGATTCCAGTTCTGATTAGTAGCGGTAGCTTCAATGTTAGTTTCGTCATCGCTACACTAACTTGATTGTACGGGCACCTTTTGTATATCTACTTTTTGTACTTTAGACACTTCATGTACAGTCAGACATATTTGTTTATTTGTATATATATATATATATAGTCTTCTGATGAGATGTTTTATCTAATTCGTTCTGGTCAGAGGCTTACTAGGGTTGGTACACCAATCCTAGTGCCAGTCACGCGCCTGGGTTGGGGCGTGACACAGTACTACATGATTTATTTGCCCGGTGGGGCCTTACGACACTCACAAGTCATATGTGTTCGTCCATGAGGTTGGTGTCTAATGGAACGAGTCTCATAGTCAGTAGCACCCAGTGAATTCTTATTATGTTATATTTATGTCTACGTGCACGTCAGACCTTATGTTTATTTACAGAGTCATTATGTTTTTCCTTCCATCCTTAGCTCATTTACGACATTTTTGTTATGGTTGGATCTGCAGGCTCAATGGGTGAATTAGCTTTATTTGTAGATTATGATTAGTGAATTGATATCTCACGATGTAATATTCTCTATATCAGTTATGCTAATTTTACAAACTACTTTTATTTACAGTATTATGCAACATATTCCTGTTTCACTGGTTTTAGTTAGATGATCACTCACTGGGATGCAAGTCTCACAATTTATTTATTTTTTAGGTTTCAACAGTAAAGACTTGTATGTGTATCACGTGCATCCAGCACAGCAGCATTTTGAGTCTAGAAAGGTTGGACCCCACTTATGTTAATAGTAACTGGTTTAAGTTGTTGCTTAGGGAGTAAAAGTTAAATAGTTGTATTTTATGTAGACTTTATTTTGGAAAAAAGAAGTTACATAAAGTAATTATGTTTTCAGTAATGATAATGACTTAATTTTTTGGTATCAATATGAAATTATGTTATGTTATTTAGTTATTTAGATGTGAGTTACATAGAGGATTCAGCAAGTACAATAGTTGAATAAGATTTGGCTTTCTCCGGTGAATCTCGGGTATCGGAGATTGCTAAACCCTATTTTACTGTCACACCTCGCTCGAGTTACGGGGTGGGATGTGATATATATTTTGTTTGGATATGAATACAGATTTTTGATTTGATGAGAACATCAAGTATTTAATATGATATAGTATATAAGAGATTAAAAATTACTATTAAACAACTTAAATTTAAGCAATTTGGACAAATGGTTCAAATTCAACAAATTATTTAAGCCAATAATTCTCAGATTGTGATAGATGTGATACATAATATCTAATTAACTTGGCAATTTTAGCTGATATCTAACTTTCCACTATCTTATTATAATAATAATAATAATAATAATAGTAGTAATAATGATATTTGGTGTAGAATTGTTTCTTAATTTGGGATATTAACCCAAACATATGAAAGTTCTAAGATAGGGTGAAGGTTAAAAGCTCCAAATTTGTGTATCATTCTTTTTCTATTTATGGGCATTGTGTGTTGCCCCTTCGTCAGCTCTTAATAATTATTTTCATTTTACTTTTAATAAATAAAATACTCAAAGCGCATTTGTTTTCAAGAAAGAAAACATTCATCCTTTTTATGTTTAGATGACTATAAACGTATTTTTTCAGTAATTTAAGTGGATGACTGAACTCAAGAAAAATAATAAATACTAAAAAATTACGTCACGGGTAGGATAACATTACTTAATTATCTTAATTAATCAGTATTAGGTACGTGGGTAATCCACGGGATATAGATATTTCAAGATAAAAATAAATAAAAACAACAAGTTAAAAATAAATAAAAGAAAAAGAAGTAACAACATTTTATATATAATAATGAAATATATATACATTATAAATAAACTTAATATTATTCTTTTTAGGAGTGCCTGAAATTTTTTTTGGTGTTTAAAAATTTTATTTTGCTTATATTTAATGACAATTTTATAATTGAAAATTATTTTTTTTAAAAATAACCATATAAATTAATAATGAATACTCTTTTATATATATAATTGATGGTTTATATTCTAGCAATAAAATCAAATTCAAAATTAGAAGTAAGAAATAAGTAATAATAAAATAACTGTTTTATTTAATGTGCAAGCATACAAAGAGACTTATTTATTTAAAAATAAAAGATTGAAAATTCAATTAATTAATTATTTAAAAAAATAATTTCACTGCAAGACGGTTTGAAAAATATTATTATGTGCAGAATTTTAATATAATTTAATTATATATTAATTATAATTGTTTGGCAAAATATTGACCAACATAAATGTGTTTTTCATAGAACCGTTCCCAAATTCTGAGGGAATCCCAAATTTGGAACATGAGATTGACTTGATTCGAAAATAACAAACACAATAAATAGAGAAAAGTTGTTATAAACAATAATACAAGGTTATGATATCTTCGTCTACCATCATTAGGTTTGAAAATATGAAATTTGATATGGTGTGGTGGCACCCACGTGGACTGCTCACGTGGCACATCATGATTGGAAGGAATAGAAAGCATGAGTTTTTTAATTTTTATTTTTAGTTTTTGGGAAATGAACGGAATGGCACCTCCATTGCAATAACTAAGTTGGAAGCATTTGCTTGAAGAGGAAGAGAGCACATGAACTGGGGCGTGCAGCGCATTGACTTTTTCATCTCTGCAAGTGCTGAAGGACCATAGTAATCAATATGGTCGGAAAGTAGACAATGACCGGCCATAGATATGGAAGAGAGAGAGAGAGAGAGAGAGAGAGAGAGAGATGGATCCACCGCCTCACAAACACGTGCTTACTTCCTACACCTGTTTAGTCTGTATTTTTTGACTCTAATATTTAACTTTTTAAACAGGAAAATTTTTTTTTTTTAAATTTTTTAGACTCAAATTTTGTTAGTTATTTGATAATTGTTTAAGTTTTTCCTTTTTCATTTTTATTTTTATAATAACTTATTAAGTTTGAACAGCTGATTGTAAAATTGTTCAAATTTGAATTTAAATTTAAATTTGATTAAAATATTTAATTGATCAGATCTGATTATAAATATTTGTAATTCGAAACAAATAGATCGGATATGAAATTAAGTAATCTGATTTATTAAAAATTAAAATCTATATTTTAATAATTTTTAATTAAATTAATAATCTTATACATATAATATTGATAAATCCAAACTTGTAGCTGCCATATTAAGAAAATAAAAAAAATTAAATGACCAATATGATTGATAAAATAGAGTTGAGAGATTCAAGTATAAAAGTTTATCATTTTCTTATCGAATTGAATTTTTTTATCAGATTTCGGATTATCCGTTAGATTTGAATATAGTTTAATAGACATAGATCTTTTTGAATTTCAAATCGAATTCGGATATGAAAATCGATAATCAAATTTAAATTTATATTTGCCTAATTTAATTCAAATCTAATTTATTGACAACTTTAGTTAGTTCAAAATACTTAAATTTAGATTATTAAGCAATAACTCTTAAGGATTTACACGATGTCACACTCAGAAATCGATGTAAACGGGATATCACAATCTTTTTGTAATAACCGGATTTTTTCAAAAAAAAAAAAGGGAAAAAGTTCTGGTAAAAAATTGACCAGAACACCCCTGCATCAGGATTGCTCCAATAGGAGCAATCCAACACTAAAGTTGATTTGAAAACTTTATATAAAGTAAAAACAAGTTGAGCATGCGTTTTTAATTGGGAAGTTTGTGAGAAAAGAAAATAAAAGTTGGGTTGAAAGCCGCGGCATGGATGGAGCAAAAACTGGAGAATCCGAGCGTTTGGTGGGAATTTTCACTGATTAACAGCTTTCGTGGTGTTCGTTGATCATAGAAAATCAATTTTGAAAGCTTCAATCAGCTGGGTAAGATGAATTTTTGGGGTTTCTAGGATTAAAGGGGTGTTCGGGTTTGTTATAGAAGCCCGGATCTGTGATCGGGGCTTCCGGGTAGAGAAGACGGGACCTGGATGGGTTCGGGTCCCACATAAGGGCCGAGCTGGGCCGTTGGGCCTAGGCTCAGCCCAGAAAAGCTGGAGGCCCACGGGCTGAGCCGCGGGGCAGCCCGGGTGAGTGTCGGGTCGAGTCGACTCGCTGGGTTGACTCGGCCCAGTGAACAAGGGTCACAGGTCAACTCGGCCGAGTTGACCCAAGGTGGAATTGGGGATAGCTTATCCCATGAGGATAAGAAATCAGGGATAAGGCCAAATTGGGGATAACAGGGGATAGCATAACCCGGATTTTTGGGATTAGGGTTTGGAGAGTTGACTGAACCAGTCGAAACCGGTTCAATGTTTGACCGGCCGGTTCAGTGGTCAAACGGACTCGGATTTGGGAAGTTGGACCGGTTCTGGATTCAGGAAGAAAAATACCTATTAAACCTAATGGATTCAGAGAATTTTGGGTATCCGGTTCAAGGTGAATTGGCCTCAGTTTGCGTGCTGATGTTCCAGAATAGTGTTTTTGGCCCCGGTTCGACCTAACTTTAGAGGTTTTTGGCCAGGTTAATATGGTTCCTAAGGTTTTTGGGTGTTCTGAATCCGATTTTGAGGGTCTCATGGCCAATTGAGATGAGTTAGAGGTAGTTTTGAATCAGGCTAGGCCGATTTGAGTGTTTTGGAGACTGGTTCGATACGGTTCGAGGATCGGGAAGGCAAGTTTAGTAAATTTGAGGATAAATAAGTAGAGTAATGACTGTTAGTGGGTTGAAGGGTTTCAAAGTGAGTCAGTGGTGTCTCGATATCGTGCCAAGAGCCCGGACCTGGGGGCGGAGCCCCGGGTCACCTCTGATGAGTGAGTTTTTGGGAGTAACCTCAGTTTCGGTTCTGACTCATGGTTTGAATATTGTAGATACTCCGGGGGAGGTTCGCTTCGATCCTTGATCGCCTGATTGAGATCTGGTATTCGATTTTGACGTGTTCGGTGAGTGACAGTACTCTCTGTATATGTGTTTGCATCATGATGTTTCTGTTAATCTTTGTATATGTATTCTGAACTTTGTTATTGTATTCAGTATTCGCATCTGCCTATTTTAGAGTCTGAGATGCTTGGAATTATATCTGTAATCACACGTGTATATCTGCCTCAGTGCTATATGTCTTTCGTTTTGTATATTTGCCATGAGTATGTGCGTGATTCTGAATATGTGTATGTGATTCCGGTTCTCCGGTTTCGACTATGGCTCTGTTCAGGGGTGCCAGAGACTCGGCCATCGGATGGTCGGCCGCCGTACTGTGCGGGGAGAGCCCTGGGTCCATACGGTGAGCCGCCGTGGCGTTTGGGGAGTGCCCTGGGCCCAATATGGTGATTTTGATTCTGACTCAGGCTCTGATTCTGACTCTGACTCTGGCACGGGATCCCAGTGCGACATTTGTGTTCAGTGACTCTGATTCTGATTCTAGGACGCCAGGGGCTCTGCCGTTGGGCAATTGGCCACTGTCGCACAGGAAGTGCCTTGGGTCCATCTGTGATTCTTATTCTAATTTTGGTATACCAGGAATTCAGCCGGCAGACGGTAGACCCCTGTACTGTGCGGGGAGAGCCCTGGGTCCGGACGGTGGGTCCCGTAGTGTACAGGGAGTGTCCTGTATCCATATGTGGCTTGAATCTGTTATGTGTTATGTGTTATGTTCTGATGTTCTGATTTGATTCCGATTTTCTGGTTATGACTGCACATATGAAACTATATGTATTAAGTTAAGAAATGTGATTCTTGTAAACCGTGCTGTTATTGGTGTGGTACATGTATTTGAATGATCTGAGTTTCTGTCATTGCATGCTCAGTTAGTACTGTCATTCACTGAGTTATACTCACCCTTTTTCCTCCCCACCTTTCAGATTCCAGTTTAGACTAGCAGCGGTAGCTCCTGCGGCGTTTCTGTCACCGCTGCATCGACCTGATTGTACGGGCACTTCTTGTATATTTACCTTTTGTATTCTAGACGCTCTGTGAACAGTCAGATACGTTTGGGGGTATATATGCATATAGGATTTTCTGATGAGATAGTTTGTCCGTTCTGTTTGATCAGATGCTTACTGGGGTTGGTACGCCAATCCCAGTGCCGGTCACGCGCCTAGGTTGGGGCGTGACACTTTCTTACTTAATCATGTGACATTCACGTTAATTCACATTCTATATTCACATTCAAAGAAAACACAAGTCGAATAGATCTGTTCTGATATTATTTTTGTCACAACAACAAAGCTATTTACCTTAATAATGTATTGAATTTAAACCACTGGTTAAAAATACTTAAATTTAAGTTGTTAAGTAATAATTCTTAAGAGTTTTATATTACATAAAATCATGTTCAAGAATCCATGTGAAACGTAATACCAGAGGAAAAATTATCAAAATATTTATTTTTAATTTTTTACATTTATTATGATTTTTTTGTCGCTATAAAACAAAAAGAAAAATCAGCTTCTCTTTAAATAAAGTAAAACACTACAAAAATATTTTTAAAAAATCTATAACAAAATAAAATCAGAGGAAAACCAAAAAAATTTTCTCTTTATTCTCTTACACAGAATATAATGTAAATAAAAAGATACAAAGGCCTTCCCTGTTTAATGAACTGTGGCAGGAAGGATTGGGTGCTAGGCGCAAGGAGCCAAGAACTCTCCATCTAAACTTGTCAGGAAACAAAATTTAATATTTAAAACTAAATAAATTTAAATGTTTCAAAATTAAATACATTTATTAACATTTAAATTTCAATCACTTAAATTTAAAAACTAATTAAAAATATTAAAAATAATTGAACATAGATAATTTTATATTAAAATGTTTTAAATATTAAAAATTCAATTATATATTATTATAATATAAAAAATCTAGTTCTTAATTTTCAATGTCATTTAATAGAGCCTTTAAGTTTACCAAACGCATGGCTGCCGTCCAAACAAACAATCCCACCGTTTGGCAAATTCTAGCTGTCATGCATGCATACATACAACGTTTTACATGTTGGCCACCATATTTATGGCCAATTTCATATACACAAAAAGTATTTAACACAGAGAGAATTAAGAACAAGAATTATCACATTTTTTGGAGTTAAAAATCGCTTTATTAATAGGAAGTTGGAAAGTGTGCTTGGCGTAACGATTTCTTACCACGTAAAGTCAAAAAAATAAAAATTTATTTTTTTAAAATAAAATTTTATTTTTTTAAAATAAAAAATCTATATATAGAGAGATGACATTTTTACCCATGTCTAATGGTTATTCGCAAATTTTACCTGGGCTGAGCATGGATACTACAAAATCAGAATGGGAATGAATTTGGAGATTTGTACGAGAATTTATGCGGATTTAGGGATCTGGACAAAAATTATAATATTCAATTATAATATTCAATCAGCACTGTATCGAATACATATATATTATGACTACGTTCAATTAGGCAAATAGAATATAGTTAGATAGGATAAGACTGATAATTTTATTTGAATTATATAATATTTATACGATGCTTGGTAATATTTAGCCAAAAGAATAGGAAATAGTGTGATAAAAAAAAATATTTTTTATAAAATACCCATTGTGAGCACCGTTAATTATCCTTATTTTTGTGAATACTCAAAATTTAGTCCTATTTAGTTTTTTTATGTGAATAGTAAGGGTATTATAATTAAAAAAGAAAAATAGAGAGTTGGATAAGAATTGATAAAATTATTACACCATTCTTTCCCTATAATACTATCATGTATATACTGATATATGTCCATCTCATGATTTTTATCTAGTTTTGTTACATGCGTACTGAATGTATGATAAGATAAAATAAATTTATCTTATCCTGCCTTAATACCCTAACCTAACGTGTCCTATATGTATATTAAAATTATATTTAAGGGATTTGTTGTTAATTTGTTTTGTTAAATAATAACCTTAGAATTATGATTTTATTTAGTTTGAAAAAAATTGTGATATGATTTGAATACTCCTATTATTTTTGTGAATTATAGTCTATTTTATCTTATCAATTTTTTTTTAAAAAAATGAATTACACTCCAATAAGATATATAGGCATGGAGATGGGTTTACCATTACTCAATGGAGACTTCCCAATTAGGGAGGGGATGGATATGGAGGACGGATTCCTTAAATAGGGGCGACGATGAATACATTAATATTTATCTGTTGAGAAGGTTTTTACGACGCATTTCATGTTGGGTGCTACTTTAGTGACGAAGTACCCGCTCTAGTGTCTTTTCCTTTCATATACGAAAGATTAAAAAATAATAATAATAAAATATACATTAACACGTGTAAGAGTTCAAGACGTTTCTTCAATTAGGCAATAATCAATATCAACTACATCAACTTTTGCAACCTTCAATTTCCCCAAAAATTTTTAAAAATGAATTTTATTTTTCTATTTGTCTGATCAACAAATGTTATGAATGCTAAACATGTCATTTTAATATCATCAAAATATCCTCACGTACACCTGTCCTATAGTACCGCCTCAAACTAGCTATTACTTTTAGTTGTGTTTGTAAAATTTTAATATGTTGCATTAATTTTTGTTTTATTAATTAAATGACATAAATATAATATTAAATTAATATATTACTACTTTTCTTATATAAATTAAAAGAGAGAGAGAGAGAGAGAGAGAGAGAGAGAGAGAGAGAGAGAGAGGAAACAAACTTTTAAATTTCAGCTTTTCGGCTTTCTATATAACATTTGGAATATTAAAGTCAACTCCTTTAATGTAAATTTGTGAAGAAAAATTAAGAAATAATTCCAAGTATTAGGTAAAAAAATGGGTAAAATGTTCAAAATAATTGCATTAATGACACCATACAAACATGAGCTACATAGATGAAAATCATGAATAATTAAATTAAGGAGTAATTGAGAACACATGTGCTGATTTGAGGAGTAAAATGCATAAGTTAAAGAGTTTTTAGTAATTGATGGCATATAAAAAAGATAGGAGGAAATTAATTACAATTTACACAGATTATTGATAAGCATTAATGAGATGATGGCGAGGTGTGTCCAACATATAATGCACAACTATCATACATTAATTATCTTTCACGTGTGTAGTTAAAGAAGGGATGGGAAGGTCGCTGTGGTTGTTCTACTTTCTATTTAATGTTCAAATTATTTTTTTATTTTTTCGGAATTATTATTGTTCAATTGGCAAATAAATCATTTTAAAAAACACATTCAAACATAAAAAAGCAACAAATCAATTATCTCGATAGATGTCAAACATTGGTCAAGTTCGAAAGGCAAAATGGTACAGGAAATTGAAGAATACCTTGCACGCATGCAACACCATGCACAAGGGTTTAGATTAAAGTGAGAACCACTGTGAAATCATTTCGGTCATTGAAATATATAGAGTTTTACCTTTCGAATTTATTTCTTGTGGCAATATTTTAAGATAATTGGATTTATTGTGTCACGCCCCAACCCGGGCGCGTGACCGGTACTAGGATTAGCGAACCAACCCTAGTAAGCCTCTGATCGGACCGAAACAAATAACACTCGTTATCAGTAAATTGTCCATATATACACATAACAAAACATATCTGACTGTACACAGAACGTCTAGAGTACAAAAAGTAAGTATACAGAAAGGGCCCATACAATCAGGTCAATGCAGCGGTGACGGAAGCATTGCAGGAACTACCGCTGCTGACCAAAACTAAAATCTGAAAGGTGGGGAGGAAAAAGGGATGAGTACATAACTCAGTAAATGACAGTACTAACTGGGCATACCATGACAGAAACTCAGATCATTCAAAATACATGTATCACACAAGTAACAGCACGGTTTACAAAAAACACATTTCTTAACTTAATACATGTAGTTTCATATGTACAATCATAACCAGAAAATCAGAATTAAATCAGAGTATCAGAACATAACACATAACACATAACACATATCAGAATCGGAGCCACATGTGGAACAGGACACTCTTCGTACGCTACGGCGACCCATCGCCCGGACTCAGGGCACTCCCCGCATAGTATGGGGGCCTGCCGTTCGCCAGCTGAGTTCCTGGTATCCCGAATTAGAGCCAGAGTCACAGATGGACCCAGGGCGCTTCCTGTCTGACAGTGGCCAACTGCCCGACGGCAGAGCACCTAGCGTCTCAGAATCAGAATCAGAGTCACAGAGCACAGATGTCGCATTGGGATCCCGTGCCAGAGACAGAGCTAGAATCAGAATCACTTTATTGGGCTCAGGGCACTCCCCACACGCCACAGCGGCCAACCATCCGGACTCAGGACACTCCTCGCACAGTACGGCAGCCAACCGTTTGGTGACCAAGTCCCTAGCACCCCTGAGCAGAACCAGAACCAAAACCACATATCAGAATCAGAATCACATATATCATAGGGTGGGGCCCAAGGCACTTCCCACACGCCACGACAGCCAACCGTCCAGACCCGGGTACTCCCCGCACGGTACAGCAGCCGACCATCCGATGGCCAAGTCCCTGGCCCCCCTGAATAGAGCCAGAGTCAGAAACCAAAAAACCGGAATCACACACATATATTCATGACAGATGTACAAAACAGAAGACATATATCACTGAGGAAGATATATATATTTACAGACATAATTTCAAACTCATCAGATTCTAAAACAAACAAATACAGGTACTGAAATTAATAACATGGTTCAGAAATCAAACACAGAAATTAACATAAAATTGGAAAGTAAACACATATACAGAGAGTACTGTCACTCACCGAACACGTCAAAACCAAACGTCGAATCTCAAGCAGACAGGTCACTGGTCAAAGTGAATCTCTCCTGGAGTATCTACAATCATCAGACCATGAGTTAGAACCGAAACTGAAGTTATTCCCAAAAACTCACTCATCGGAAGTGACCAAGGACTCTCCCCAAGTTCAGGCTCCTGACACACATATCAAGACACCACTAAGTCACTAATATTCAATACTCTCCTTATCTACTCTCAAATTTACGGGACCCACCTTTACGATCCTCGAACCGTAACAAACCAACCTCTAAAACGCTCGAATCGGCTTAACCTAGGTCAAAACTACCTTTAACTCATCTCAATTGCCACGAGACCCTCAAAATCGGATCCAGAAGGCCAAAAATCCTATGAACCACCTTAAACCGGCCAAAAACTTTAAAAACTAAGCTGAACAGGGCCAAAAACCTAATCCTAAGCGTTAGCACACAAATTGAGGCTGGTTCACCCTAAACCGGTCATCCAAAATTTCTCAAACCTACTTGGTTTGATAGGTATTTTTTTCCTGAATCTAGAACCGATTCAACTTTCCAAATCCGAGTCCATTTGACCCTTAAACTGGCGGTCAAACCTTAGACCGATTCTGACCGGTTCAGTCAACTTCCCAAACCCTAATCCCAGAATTCCGAGTTATGCTTTCTTCTGCTATCCCCAATTTGGCCCTATCCCTGATTTCCTATCCTCCTGGGATAGCCTATCCCCAATTCCCTTTCTAGGTCAACTCAACTGAGTTGACCCAGCCTTTACCTCACTAGGCCGAGTCGACCTAACGGGTCGTCTCAGCCCAACCTCACCTAGGCTTGGCCACGAGCCGCCGCCTTTCTGGGTCGAGCCCAGCCTAATAGGGCGGGCCGGCCCTACACAAGGCTTGAACCCATCCAGGTCCCTTCTTCCCTACCCAAGCCCCTGGCCCGGACCTGAAAAACCCCTTTTCCTGGCTGGCTTGCGAGCCCGCAGCCTTGCTAGGTCGACCCGAGCCCACAGCCCGAGCCAACCTTCGTGCGGGACTCGACCCAGTCGAGTCCCTTCTCCTTTGCCCGAATGGGTGTTCGAACCAATCATTTGGGTTTGTAACAAACCCGGAGCACCAAATTCCAAATGGAAGCAAAATTGCACTTACCCAACTAAATTTTTGACTTCTCAACTCGATTCCTAGAATCCACGAACTCGATATCAGCTTCTAATCGGCGAAAACTTGACTCGATCGCTCGAAAGTTTTTAGATTTGTCCTTGTCGGTGCCGCGGAGCTTCCAACTCGTTCCTCCCCTCTCTTTTCAGAAATTTTCCAATTAATCTTACACCCAGGCTCGCCTTAGCTTTATGTACAAAATTGCAGAGCAAATTTTGCGTTGTAAGGCTCCTATGGAGTAGATTGTTCTACACCCTTCGGCCGACTTCTGGCCAAAGGTCCCCTTTCCCATATTTTATTATTATTATTATTATTTTCAATTTGGTCCCCCGAATTTTGTTCTGTTCATTTTAGTCTGAAATTTTCAAATTCACTCCCAAAAGTTTCAATTAGTGCACCTTAGTCCCTAAAAACAAAAATCGGGCCATTACATATTGCTTTTTTTTTTTTATGCTTGAACATGGTCTTGGGAATGTTTTAATTATGAGCAAGATCTGCCAAATTGAGTGGAGAAAATAATTCCCTTCTAAATTGTTGTAGGGACAAATATTATTGAATGGACTTGCCCTAAGTTAGAATTGATAAAAAATTGAAATGTTTCAATGCAATTGCAAAATCATTCATGTAATTTTTAATTTCAATAGCTTTATACTTTGGAAAAGTTCACGACAACACATTCTGACCAAAATTTTGAATTATTTGCATGTTGAAAAATATATTTAAGAAATATAAAATTATGATTGTAATCCAACTTTTTAAAAATATGTATCTCTTCATAATATATAGATATATTAAAAGAGGACACCAATTTGGTGTTGTTCAAAAATTGAGACCCTGGGAATTTTTGTTTTCAACCATGCCCTCTAACAATTATAACATATACAAATTTTCATGAGTTATTTACAGTTTATAGTAAGGCTAAAGAGGTAATAAATTAATAAAAAAAGTATTTACATGAATTATACCTTGCTATATATGCACACACATAATAAGTCAAATCCAGCAAACAGATGTATGGTTCACACTTTAGTTAAATTATAATCTATTTAGTTTATACTTTTGTTAATTTAGTATTTTGGTTTTACAATTTTAGGACCAATAACAAACCCATAAAAGGTCTAGTTTTCATTTAATTAAAAATAAAGTGAATCGAATTAGACTAATTAATTTGTGAATAAAACTAAACCCATACCATGTAGATTAGGTTTGACGCAAATGATCAATGCACATCCTTCCTAAACGAAGATAGCCACGTATACTTTTGCTTCTTCGTTTAGGAAAAAAAAACCAAATTGAAAATATAATAAATACTTTGTCATGAATCATGATTATGAAGAAGAAGAAGAACTTTGGTGCACGGGGTACAAGTAGGAGGGCCTTCACATTGCATCACACAATAACTTTCTCCTTTGTTTTGATTGCCATTCTGGATTTTGTACCTTTTGATTTTTTTAGTCTCAAAAGTATACATACAAGTTAAAGTATTGTAATATCTCAACTTATGAATCTGGATTAAAGAGTACTCATAAATCGAGAAGATATAATATTTCAACTTCTAAACTTTTTTATGATGAAGTGATAAAAATATTTGTGAAATTTATTGAAAGTTAAAATTCGACTCTTATTTAGCGTCCCAAGTTCAGTAAGACACTTGAATGGCAAAGAGTTAAAGTAGTTTGAATGATGAGTGTAATTTCAACAAGGACAATTTGAATAGAGTTAGTGATTCAAATGGGAGTCATTCAAACAGAGATGCAATGAGATTGTTCAAATGGTTGACATGACCAGCAGGACGATGTAGAAGCAACAACATGGCAGTCAATCGAGTGATGGGCTAACACCTTCAAATAATGGTATTGCCGATGCCTAGTATTTAGTAGAAGAGACTAAGGACAGAATAGTGAGAGTTGATACGAGCACATCACACATTCTTTAGCACCCCAAGCTAGCTCTTCTGATTGACTCTCCTATGTTATTGGTCTCCACCATCGTGTAATGGTGGTGTGCCATTCTTACCCTACTATAATTATTAATTGGCCATGCACATTGTATACAAGGGATTGGCAGACCCTTGATTAAGAATTTGAAAAAATTCGTAGTAAATAAGCACTCTATCGGTGTTCCAACTCATCTTGTATTCTCTATTCTTCTATTGCATTACCTATTTTCCTGTGTGCATTGAAAGGGAGGGAGAGGGTGAAGAGTGCTTTGAGAAAGGTTGACTTAGGATACAAGTTAAGTGGGAGATTGTATCCTGTCTACTGCACGGTTGAGGGAGGTTGAGTGTGCTGCTTGTGTATACTCAAGATGACCGGTTGTGACACTCTCTCCATATTCCAAGCTCCTAAAAAACGAA
Source organism: Thlaspi arvense (assembly GCA_911865555.2). Lineage (NCBI taxonomy): Eukaryota > Viridiplantae > Streptophyta > Magnoliopsida > Brassicales > Brassicaceae > Thlaspi > Thlaspi arvense. Next base: position 6,191 of record CAJVSB020000549.1, on the reverse strand, counting down.
ATGCATAAATTAAAAAAAATTATGCAATAGCAACAAATTTAGTTCTTAACCATAACCTTGAAATGGTTACTTAATCAATCTTCTACCAACTGAGACTATTTTGTTTTGTTTTTTTAATATAATCTTGGCATCTAACACAGATACTTATGCTTTGTACTCTATACTTAGGCAAATTAACGTCGCATTCTCTCCCCAAGTTAATTAAATTTGCCCTTCTAATTAACATTTTGATTTGTGGAAAAATTAATTTAATGAAATCAATTAAACCCATCTTACCTGAATTTATATATAATTTATAAAATTTTCAAAAGTCTTACTCCATGTTCCCATCTCATATATTTATGAAATTGAAGATGCTATTACCACCCTTCATTTCATAATTTTATGTAACAAATTCTCCAAAGAAGTGAAACATGCCTCTTTGTCGGTGGGTTTGTCCCGCTCCGGTTTCGGTAAATTGCCATATAAAATAGATAGCGACCCCATTATTTAGCCTTTTTGGTTTTAGGCATGTCATTAATAATTTATTAGTATATTTGTTTTAAAAAAAATTAATTTTTAACACTATACCTTTTAAAAATAAAAAATAAAAAATAAAAATCGTCTCGAACAAACTGTAATTTTATAACATTCAACCCCCAATTAATATTTTAGTGAGATTTTAATAAAAAATTTCAGCACAACCAATTTTTAGAAAGTAAGAATGTCTTTCAAGGTAAATCCTATAATTCAATGACCAATTTTATGGACCAAACATGAAAATTGGTTTTTGAAAGCATTTTTTTGTCTGAACCATATTAATTATCATTTGTTTCTAACTTTGTTAGTACCCACAAAAAATGCCCTTTTAAAAACCAGTTTTCATCACTAGTCCATAAATTTTATTATTAAATTACAGAATTTAATCTTAAAAACATCCATACTCTTTAAAAGTTGCACGTATCAAAATTTTGATAATTCTCGTACGTGTCTAAAGATAAGTGTTTAAATTTAAATTTATAGGAAGCTTTCCCATGTTTGTAAACGTCCAGTATTAGAAATTAAATTTTGGGAAGTGAAATGCTATATATCCTATAGTAATAATGTTAATTGTATTATATTCTTATCAAACAAGTTTTAATCTAGTTATATAATAATATATTGTAGTGTTACAATCGTATCATACTAACATGTTATGATAGACATGTTCTTTTTATGACACAAGTAACTAAGATATGGTTGCATTTTAACCCTTTTCTTTCAATTAAAGAGTACTAATTTTTAAAATTTTCTGGGGGGAAAAATGGCTGTTTTTACTTTTCTTTTCAATTAAAAAGACGTTCTTCAGAGAAAGTCAAAATAACTTTTTGCAATGCCAAACACGTCTTTAATTATTTTTTAAATATCAACACCGACATTTGATCCTAAATTTCTTGCAAACTTGATCCTGGACAGAATCGCATGGGTGTCATTATCAACCAATAAAAACGGATTTGGTTTCTCTGGTTGCAAGAAAACTTATCAGAGGCGTGGCGCACGCGTACAAGTGAGAAAATTGGGTCTTTATATTGAATAATCAATTGAGTGTAATTATTTCTTTATTTTTTTATTTTTATTAAGAATCTTATTTAATAGAATATTTATTTTTCTAAAATTTTATTTACTTTTAAGTCAGTTTAGGTTTATTAGTGAGCTTTCAAAATATTTTTTTTTAATTATTGCAAAATGGGTCAAAATCTAAAAGAAAAATTAACTAGAATTGAGGCTCACGGTCTATTCTTATGGAGGACTCTCAGCTTTTTTGGAGGAAAAACCTATTCTTTCAATCCTAGATCCAGGGCAAGACTAGATTTGACTTAGAAAATTGTGCACCAATTTTTCTCCTGATTATAGAGATCATTGGTTCACTTGGCCCTTAATTTTGAAAAAATTGGATTCATATCCCCTCAAATACGGTCTACTTTCAAATAAATCCTTTCATTTCATCTATCTACTTGGGAAATTAAAATTTAAAAACTAATTTAATTGACTTAATAAATCCTTTGGTTTAATTTTTAACAAAATTAAGTAACGTCATTTTCCAAGAGAAAATTTACTTGACAATATTAAAAACTCAAGTTTTCTTTTATATTTGTCTCGCAAGATTCTCATTGAAATAACCTTAATTGAATTTATAAAACCAAGTTGAAAGATTTATTAGGCAAATTAAGTTAGTTTAAGAATTTAATTCTCAGAATTAATTCACCAGAGACATTTCATTTGCAAGCCACTCATGGGTCAACGAGTCTTTTCATCCATTTTTCCTTATTTTAATTTATGATTAAAAAAAAACTCTTTCCTATCTAATCTTACTTAAAAAAACACTCAACTCTATTTTTATCATTCTCCTTCAACTTACTGTTAATTAATGACTATTTAATAATTTTATTAAATAGATGTGAAAACTAATCCAATTTCAAACATTTTAATTACCTATCTATTTAAAAATTTAAATATTATTTGATTTATTTTTTAAAAATTTCTTATTTCCATTTTTTAAAAAAATTTAACTCTTGATAATTTAATTTTATTATTTTAAATTATTAAATATTTTTTATTTTATTATATTGTTATTTTATTTTAGACGTTAAATAAGAATGATTGGATATTATTTAAGTTAAAAAAATGGCTAATTACCATTTAAACTTTAAAAAAAAGTTAAACAAAATTCAAATATCATAAATTAAAAAATTTAAAAATAGTAAAATTATGTCATCAAAAGATTAAATTTTTTATTTTAATTTAAAAATTAAAAATTAAAAAAATTTTAAATAAATAAATAATATTTTATTTTTAATTAAATATATAACCAAAACATGTGCATTGCACGTGGATTTGTTTATGTGCTTCACATCATTTTTTTTTAAAAATACTTTTTTGGAATACTCTAGTTTTGCCTCACCTCGGGGGATCAATTGTAATTTTCCGTAAGGCATCATTTTCAATGAATAATGAATACTGAGTAGACCCCCAATAATGTTTCATTCAAACTATTCATTCACATGGTTAGGTCACTTTCATCTAAGAGTTTTAGTTAGAACTAAATCTCAAGTTGAGAGATAGATGAAAAGTAAGGAGCTGAATTTCTGGTGTCTGAAAAAATTTCACAAGTCTTTTATTATTTCAAATAAATTTAAAAATTATTATTTTTTGTTAAGTTAAGAAGTACTTCTTGATATCACAAATTTTTCCACTTCAAGTTTCTTGAAAGTTCATTTTTCGAGAAAATTTCTAGCCACGCGCTTTAACGATGAAACAAGGGACCGACGAACACAAACATAAATGCAAAGTTGGTGGCAATTCTTTTTCGGGAGATCAATTTCATTTTCACTTCCACTGCTTAGCTTCCTTGATTCCTTGTGAAGACCAGAAATTTAGTCTCAGTTGTTGCAATATTGCCCACATTGGTGAAATATGATGCACCATTTTATTGGTTTTTTCAGTTTATTTCTCCAATAAATTATTTACTTGGGTTAACTAGAGGGCAACAGTAGACTAATGTAATGTCATACATTTGTTATCAGTTACAAGTTCATGTTATAAAAACAAATTCATTTGGTACCTAATTTGTAATCTTCCATCTCACATTAGTTTTATATTATTATTAAATAACTTCAAATTGAATATTTTAGATAAATAATTCAAATTCGAAAAAAATTTAGAACTAGTAGTTCTTTAGTCATTATAAACAATATCAAAGTAAAAAGATTTTTAAGTGTTCAAATATAAAAAATTATGATATTTCGTCTCATATCAATTTGAGATTTATATCATAATTAATATTAAGCTATGCCAACAACTTTAGAATTCTTACATAATTTTTCCACCCATGCATCCATCACCCTTCCCTAAAAAATGTAGTGGCTCTTTCTAGCCTCAGAAATTTGGAAAGGAAAATGACGAAATAGGGGAGAGAAAGTTATGGATATTACTGGATAATGTGTGAGTGAGAGTTACATCATTGGTGTAACGATCTGAGAGCTACTAGTATCAATAATTTGTTAAGTTTGAACTACTAATCCAAAATGCTAAAACCCAAATTGTCAATAGTAATCCCTAGTCTCTTACATATTAGATCAGATTACTCTCAAAAACTAATGCAAGACAGAATGTTCAAATCTCCCTTACTTAAACAACTGATGTATGAGAAATGTCACAATTTCCTCTATTTAAACATTTGATATTCTCGTCAAGTCAGAAATCTATATTTGTATAAAAATAGAACAAGTGCAAAAATAGTTTTACTCTGATACCATTTGTAACGGCCTGAGAGCTACTAATTTGAATAACTTGTTAAGCCGAACCACTGACCCAAAATATTTGTTCAAGTTGTTCAGTAGTAGTTTCTAATTTGTTATATATCAATTCAAATTACTTTCAAAAACTGATATTAGATGGGGTGTCAAAGTTGGCATAGATTAAAAATAGATAGATAAATATAATCTTTTCACTTCCTAGACATTTCCCAAAACATGCAAACATGGTCCTACAAATATGACATTTGACCTCCCTATTTTTTTCCTTTTTCCAAGTATTATTAAATAATTTGGGTCCAACTAAAACTATTTTATGTTCCAAAATTTCACTTTTATCTTTTTCTCTTTTAAGAAAACAAAATGTGCTTTTCTAATAACCTGATAATAGACAAAGGGACAAGTATATAAACAAATCTCATACTATGTGCTTACTTTATATTCAATTCCTACTCTCTCAATTACAACAACTAACAGCCCGGTGGTTGTTCAAATAATAGGACAAACTAGGGTTCAAGTTCAATTTCCCACTCCCTTTGATCCAAATTGAGAGGCAAACGTACAACTATTAAAGTATATAACCACATTAATATTCTAGGTGAAGTACATGCGTGAATAAGATAGTTCCATTTGTAAAAACTATACAAATCTCAATTCATGACTCATGTTTGGGTCCTTTCTTTGCCCTTAATTTAAAAACAATGCAGATATCATAAATATAAGTCCAACCACTTACTTCTATTATAATAATTGAAGAAGAAACAAAACACGTGTTACTCATATATATCAGTACAAATGAAGAAGTTACAAAAAATTTATAACCACCATAAAAAGTTGTCCCCTTTTATATCACTTGTTATTTATTTTTAGTTTATTTGATAATGAATCTTGACTCGTTGAATTAAGAGTTTTAATGTAACATTCATACTAATCTAATAAATAATATGATTATTAATACATTTGGTCAATACTTTAACATTAAATATAGGTCTATCTCGTATCACCCATGATAAAACTAAAGAAGATCTCTGGAACACCATCCCTAAAGTGAAAGAAGAAATGGAAAAAGAAACAGAAATTATATTGATTCAATTTTGGTTTAGGGATTTGATTATAAAAAATATGAACTGGGTACAAAATACAGCATACTCGAAGAATCTGGTCTCAAAAGAAAATGGTTAAGAAAAAAGTTGAGCCAAAAAAAAAAAAAAAACAAAAGAGAGAAAAGAATGTAGTGCATGAACACTGAGGAAAAATTGGTAAAATTGATTTTTTGAAATAGATCAAGAAATAATTAAACCAAAAATTTTTTTAAAATAAAAACTAGAATAAGACTGGATTTAAATAAACCTAGGGAAATTAGACTGCAAAGTTGATTTTAAAGGAAAACCAGAAAAATTGGACTTGGGAAAAAAAAGCCGGTAAAACCGGCCAAATTTTGTTTGAACCTAAGAGGAGAAACCGGCCTGCACTTTGACAGAGAGTTTTTTGGGCTACCCATGGCTAATGGATTGGGCTTGGCTCGGATTGAAATTGGGAAATCGGTGAATTTTGTAAAGGGAAAAATTTTGTATTTGGGCTTCACACGGACTAATTTCCTTGCTCAGTCATTAGAGGCGAAATAAATCCAAATCGATTTTGATAATGGAAATTATAAAAAAAAATATACAAATAATACATGTATTAATATTTATAATGTATTTTATTTTATATTAAAATAAATAGCAAAGTAAAGTGATTGTGTTGTAGGTTGATCTATAAGGTCACGGGCAGCATGGGAAATTGAGAGAGAGTTGGATATGTTTCTTGATGGTTTTTTTGGACAGTTGGATTAAACAATTTAGGTTAGGGAGTGTTTACAAATATTTTTAAAAATCAAAAATAGGTGATTTAAGTAAAATTGAATAAAACTTATTTTAA